>PVJN01028910.1:0-26834 GCA_004026805.1 Lasiurus borealis | reverse complement strand
AAAATATATTAAAAAAAAAAAAAAAAAAGAATTAGCAGAGAGCATGAAGGAGAAAGCGCAGGTGCCTGGAAGAAGCCACATTGGAACAGGTCCTCGGAGGACGGGCTAGCACAGTGCTAAGTGCTTTTGGAGTACATCGTCCTCATTCCGGAAGTAAGAAAACTGACAGTTGAGGTCTGCACAGGCTGGAAGTAATGATTTCACCATCAATAATTGGACATATAAAATTGAAATGGGGGTGATGAAGAATAATGAAGAAAACGCACACCTGACTGAATCGAAATAAACATTAAACTTCCAGCCTTCCCACTAAGCTGTGAGGTCCAGGGCCTGTGGGGTCAGGCTCGCATATCTAAGGTGAAGGAAGTGGATTAGATGAGATCTCAGTCCTTTCCAGTGCAGACTTTAAACAACTCTATCATTTTATACGTTTAAGATGTAAGACAAGATGATCAAACTAGCATGTGGCTAAAAAGAAAAGAAAACATGAAGTGGCCAATTTAAAGTAACCAACCCAATCCATGATTTCAAAGCAAAAAAAAAAAAAAGGCTAATCTTACTAAAAATGATCCTTGCTCTGGTCACTGGAATTAAATTCAAAGATTTAGTCAATTATGGTGACAACTAGAAACTAGACTGGTGAGCCCACTATAGTGTACACAGATAGCAAATTACAATGTTTTTCACCTGAAATTTAAATAATGTTATTAACCAATGTTACCATCTGCTTTAATACACTTTAAAGGGATATATAAAGTAAGGAGATTACTATTTGGAATTAACAATTAAATCTAAATCACTAAAATAACATTAAAGAATTAAAAGGACAGTTAAAAATAGAGTCCCACATTATAAGACTACGAAACACCTATGAAAACCACAGAGGACTGACAACCAGTATGAATACATCTGAGGCAGGCAGCCCACCACTGAGGCTCATTTCCTGGAACTCTAGCAAAACCCAAACCTCAACAACACAGAAACCACCTTTGGAATTAAGACCCAGGTGGAAACTTTAAATAGAGAAGTTTTCAAATTGAACAATAAGGTTGTCGCTAAATAAAAAACAAAGAACTTGAAGAAATAAGTTAAAACATTCTTTGGAAATGAGGCTCATCAAGCAAAATGGCAGCAAATAGAAAAAGTTGAGCTATACGCAGAAATTACCTCGTATTGAAAATTCCCTTTAGTGATTATTTTTTCGAGACTGAAATCAAAAGGATGAGAATCAGAATAATAGAAAAAATTGGAGCCCACTTAAAACTTAAATATGGTGTCATTTTATTATAAAAAATAGTAAGAAAAAATTAGTATGGCTATATTATTAAATGAAAACATAAAATAAAAACATTTACTGTAACTCAAAGATACAGACAACAGATTGGTGGTTATCAGAGGGGTAGGGACTGGTGGGGGACAAAACTGGTAAAGGGAGTCAAACTTAAGGTGACAACTAGAAACTAGACTGGTGAGCCCACTATAGTGTACACAGATAGCAATTGTAATGAAATGAGGCCAACAGTACCCACCAGACTGTAAAGACTCTGAAGATGTTAGCGATTACTGATTTAAATGCAGATCATTTAAAGGACTGACAAAGATATAACTTAAAAACAGAAGCCAGAGCATGAAGGAGGGCAAGCTTTAAATAGCTAAAGAATTGTGGAAAGAAGGTACACCTCTGGTTAGATAACAGGAAAATAAGAATATTTGCTATGTAGAAAACAGGGGGCTAAGAATATATATAATATATATGCTTGCTGAATTTTTTTAAAATGAAGAATCCTATATAATAAAGAGCTAATATGCTAATTAGACCATACGGTAAAACCACCAGTGGGTGGGGTGCGGGGCCACGGGGCTTCAAGGTAGCCGGGGCTGTGAGGGCAGAGCCTCTTGCACGAATTTCGTGCACTGGCCTCTAGAAAACATAACACACATTAAATGATTAACTACATGCCCTAATCGGTTTGGCTCAGTGGATGGAGCATCGGCCCTCAGACTCAAGAGTCCCAGGTTTGATTCCAGTCAGAAGCATGTACCTTGGTTGTGGGCACATACCTAATGGGGAGTGTGAAGGAGGCAGCTGGTAGGTGTTTCTCTCTCATCGATGTTTCTAACTCTCTATCCCTCTCCCTTCCTCTCTGTAAAAAATATATTAAATAAATAAATACATAAAATGGTTAACTACAAGGGCATGGGGCAGGCGGTATGGGGAGAGAGAAAAGGTGGAGAGGACAGGGATAGAAGCTCAGTTCTCTGCACATGCCATTTTGTAGATTTTACTTTGGAACCATATAAATGATTTTTAAAACTAACAAAAAATTTTTAAGCAATCCTTAAACATCCAAAAAAATTTTAATTGAGATACAAATCCAATTAATGGCATTACCACAGAGAAAGTACTCCAATTGATTTAAAACATAGTAATCTGACTATATAAGTAAAAGTAGTAACAAAAGCCAGTGTAGAAAATGATTGCACACATTCCTTTTTCACTTAGTCTGAAGAACATGCCTGTGAAATAAGTATTATCTGTTTCACAGAGAGGAAACTGTGATTCAGAAAGGTAAATAACTTGTTGAGGTGACATCAATGCCGAGCAGTGCGGAAAGTTAAACCTGGATTTTCTGCCAACCATACTGCCTCTTTCCTTATGTCTCTGCCTGACATCCTCCCGTCTTGGATCCCTTCTCACCTGGGCCTATGACATACATGTATTCTCCTTCACAGGCCCGATGCCTTCACATGTAAAACAAAAGCAGGGGCTGTAGTGTAGTTTGTTTTTCATTTAACTAAGAGCAAAAATGCCGGCTGGAAATGCTTTCTTCTCCTTAAAATCAATTTTCTTTGGGGAATGTTTACTATTATAGTCTTGGAAAATGCATTGTTAAAGAAAGCTTTCGGATGCTCAAGGGTAATATGCTGTTTCCATTTCATATATATGATACAAAAGGGAATAAACGTTGTACAGATCCTAAACCCTCAAGCGTTTTAAGTGGCCCTGGCTGGTTTGGCTCAGTGGATAGAGCATCAGCCACTGAAGGGTCCTAGGTTCGATTCCAGTCAAGGGCATGTACCTTGGTTGTGGGCACATACCCAGTGAGGGGTGTGCAGGAGGCAGCTGATCAATGTTTCTAACTCTCTACCTCTTGTAAAAAAAATCAATAAAATGTATTTTTTTAAGGAGTTTTGGGTGCAGCACTCAACACTTGGTGATAAAACGCTAAGTGAAAACTGTTTGAGCACAACCGCACATGCTTCCATGGGAACAAAGGAGTGTCCACGGGTGGAATGGAAATCACTCGCTCCACAAAGGGGAAACTACACACTAAGTTAATGCAAAAACAGTATCATTTGTGATATATATTCTTGAAAATTAAAGTTCATTACCCAGTGAAACCGTGCTACCCGTTAGACTTAGAACAGGCCCATCACTGTGATGTAATTTATAAAGGGAGGGATACAATATGTATTTCTCCACAGCTGCGTCTGGACATCAGCAGTACCTGATTAGTATTTCTGATTGGCATGTAGTTCTCGTCTTCCTTTTCTTCAGAGCAGTGGCGGGTTTTCTTCTTGTGTTTTTTACTTGTGTGTGAGTGACTCGATTTGGAGTCTTCTGACTGCTCCTCTAGTATAAGATCATACTTTGCACTGCAGCAGCGAGTTAAGGACAAGCGTGAGAGCGAATACTGGTAACACATCAAAACCTAAGAATCTGATGAACAAAGGAGACCAAGAAGTTAAAGGTAACTTTTTAAAATAAAAGCATCTTATGCCGAGACCGGTTTGGCTCAGTGGATAGAGCGTCGGCCTGCAGACTGAAAGGTCCCAGGTTCGATTCCAGTCGGTGGCATGTACCTTGCTTGCGGGCACATCTCCACTGTGGGGCGTGCAGGAGGTGGCTGATCGATGTCTCTCTCTCATCGATGTTTCTAACTCTCTATCACTCACCCTTCCTCTCTGTAAAAAAATCAATAAAATATATATATATTTTAAAAAAGCATCTTATAAGTATTGTTTATTTCTCAAACAAAATGGATTTTTTTTTCATTACATAGAAAAAAATGGAAAAAGCCCTGATTGTATATAGGCAGTTAATAATTGTTAAGTGGGCAAAAAATATGGAGGGGGACATATAATGTCCACAAATTAAAATGTAAGCATCTAAAAAATAAGGAAACATTTGTCAATAATGAGAAAACCTAAACTTAGGAAATGAGGCACATGTTTAACTAGAAAAAATTAAGATAATACAAACTCCAAAGCCAGAAAAGCTACATAATACAAAAGGTACATTCATGTAACTCTTCTTCTGAGGAGCGAATCAGCTCACTTGCTGGGAGGAAATTTAGCAGTGTATGCCAACATTCACTATGCTTAAGTTCAAATAAGAGTTTATAAAAATTCAAGTAAGAATTTATAAAAATTCGGTGGCATTTCAGAGGGAAGGCAAAGTGGGTTGAAAGAGCAACCAAATAACTTGTACGCGTATATGCATAATGTAAGGGCACAGACAGTGGATGGTGAGGCCTGGGGTGGGGGACCCCAGGGGCGAGTATAAAAGGTCAATGGGGGGGAAGGGGAACATATGTAATACTTTCAACAATAAAGATTTAACGTAAAAAATTAAATTAAATAACAAGTCAAATGAACTAAGGTATACTTATATAATAGGATTATTTTTAATGGTAAACTAGGAACAACAAATAGCCTCGTAATAACTATAGATTCAATTCTAGTGTAGTACTTCAACATGGTATTTTATAAAAGAAGTTATTAACAATGATAAAAGAAGTTATTAACAATGCTATGAAACACCTGGGAAGGTGTTTCTGAAAAATTAAAAGTGAAAAAAAGCTCAAAGCTCCGAGACCGGTTTGGCTCAGTGGATAGAGCATTGGCTTGCGGACTGAAAGGTCCCAGGTTCGATTCCGGTTGGGGGCATGTACCTTGCTTGCGGGCACATCTCCACTGTGGGGTGTGCAGGAGGCGGCTGATCGATGTCTCTCTCTCATCGATATTTCTGACTTTCTCTCTCCCTTCCTCTCTGTAAAAAATCAATAAAATATATATTAAAAAAAAAGCTCAAAGCAAAAACCATATATACCACACAGTGATTATAAGTTTACAAAGATCAAATCTTAAAGGTATAAAGAAAAATAAATATCATTTGTCTAGATGGTAGAACAATGACTAAATTTTTTAAAATTCCACATAAAAGTTATAAAAATAGTGCTGTTTTAATTGAGAGATAGGTATTTTCTCTAATACAAATAAAACTAACCCATGTCTTAGAATAAGAGAAGATATAAAATGTTATAACCTCTGCTGAAAATAATCTCAATTTCTAAAACAGATTTTGAGGAAGGCTAGAAGAGTGGTTTTCAAAAGAAAGCCCCACACGCAGGGCCATCTTAGTGACATGTGAGCCTAAAGCAAACAGACACACTTCCCTAGGGACCAGAGCGTCCTCTCTGTGTCCACAATGCCACCGTCCATGCTTTCCTCAGTGACTCACTCTACCTCAGACTAACCGGGAAACCACTGCACCTTTTCACTCTCCTAAGACGGCTAGTCAGCCTGTGCTGTCCTATTATTACTCTGTATATGTCTAACTTCTTTTCTCCTTTATACCATGGCATTCCATGTCACACCATTTCCAGGACTCCTTCTGGATCTGCTCCTTTTTCAGATACAAATTCAACAGCCCTGGCCTATTCATCTCAGCTGTTCACATGTTTCTCCCGCTGTCCAAAAGGCTTTCGAGGGATGTTTTTCAAAGCGCTGGTCGTGATCCAGCAATGGAGTGCCAAGTCCGTTCAGTGGGCCATTGTTTCAGTAACAGACAGGAAATAAGAGTGCAGGGTCAGACTCATGAATTTCCTTTTTCTTGTTCAATACTCCAATTGAGGGTAATTAGTGGTTTATACCAGGACATGTCTGTCTTTTCCATCAACTTCAAAAGCCTAAAGCAGGCACTGTTCACTATAACTGTTTACACTGAAATTCATTAAACAGGCGGTTAGTAGCTATACAAGGCAGTGGAGATATAGGAGGTTTCCATCACTGTACACAGTCCTATTTGGACAGGACTGGGCCAGAGGTTTATTCTCAAACATGCCTCATTTCCTTTCTTCACTCTTAGTAATATATCTTCTTGAATTCAAAACACTGTAATACTACATATTCTTTCTTCTGAGCCCGAGCTAATTCTATGGGGAAGATGCCCGTTTCTACTTTATACTCTATGACTGTCCTTTTATTTGCCCTACACACTCTTCTTCCAGCTGCAGGTACTAGTATTTATCCTACAATAACTATAGTTAATTTTAAAGATTTGATAAATAAATATCAACTGTATTTCATCCACACCTTTTATTATTTTAAGATTTCAATCATATCCTCTCTGATGTTTATCATTTCCAAACTAAATCTTAGCTGTTTGGTCTGTTTGCAAGTGAAAGCCTCTCCTCATGCTAATTATGTCGGCGTACATACTGCAGACTTTACCCACTCTAACCCCTAGAATACTGTATGTACTGTAAACAATCCCCACTGTTTTAAAAAGCTATCCTCCTATATAATAAAAGGGTAATATGCAAATTGACCCTAATGGCAGAATGATCAGGAGTGATCAGTCACTATGATGTGCACTGACCACCAGGGGGAAAATACTCAGTGCAGGAGCTGCCCCCTGGTGGTCAGTGCGCTCCCACAGAGGGAGCACTGCTCAGCCAGAAGCTGGCTCACGGCTGGCAAGCGCAGCGGCGGTGGTGAGAGCCTCTCCTGCCTCAGCGGCAGCGCTAGGATGTCCAACTAATGGCTTAGGTCTGTTCCCTGCATTGGACATTCCCCAAGGGCTCCCAAGATGCCAGCTTAGACCTGATCCCCCAGGGAGTGGGCCTAAGCCATCAGTCGGAAATCCCCCAAGGGGGCCCAGACTGTGAGAGGGTAGAGGCCGGGCTTAGGGACCTCCCTGCCCAAGTGCAGGAATTTTCATGCAGCAGGCCTCTCGTCTATAATAAAAAAAGTGTGATATGCTAATTAAACTGGACATCCTTCTGGATGACCTTCCGGACAAAGCCAGGGCTGGAGGGAAGCCCAGGTCCCAGGTGCCTGCCAGTGGCTGGAGGGAACGACCAAATGACTGGCTGGTAGTTATGATGTGCACTGACCCAGACCTTGCTGCTTGGGGCCCTGACAGCCCCGAATCTGGTTTACCTGCACCCCGGACCCAGACAGGAGGGAGGAGGGAGCCTGATTACTCTTGGAATTGGCCATTGGTTAGCTTGCTGCTGGGGCCAAATCTCGCACGGTCCCACCATCCAGCCAGCTGGGTTCCCGATCAATCCCAATTGGGGTGGGGGTGGGGGGTGCCAGCCAGCCAACCTCCCACAGTCCCTTCCCTAGCTGGCTGGCCCCCCCGAATGGCCCCAATCACTGGCCATGCTGAGGGACCTCACCCATGCATGAATTCGTGCACCAGGCCTTTAATAAGTACATAACAGTCAGCCCAATATTCATCTTTCCTTGATGACTACTTGGAAAAGAAATGTTCCATGCACAGTATGAAAAAAAGAGAACCCCTAAAACATGAACAGAAACTAGAAAACAAAGAAACCATTTAAAGAACGAATCATAAAAGTAAGCTTTCCAATGTGTGGAGTGATAAATTTACAATGAGAACATCAATGAAAAGTTAAAATGACATAATATGAACAGTATGTTTGCTTCGTACTTGTCTCAACCTAAAACTTGGAAAACCCTAAATAAAATGGTGAAGTCGATGAATTTCTTTAATCCTATAAAAGTCAACTCCTGCACACGAGAGAAGCCCAGCAAGCACTTGTTGCTAGAGTGACAATGTACTAAGCAGAAAGCAGCAGCCTCAATATGGAAAGAAACAACAGGATTTTGCTGTCTACATATTCACCATCTCCAAAGTTAAACATACCTGGAAGGTTAGCACAAAGGATTTGGTTGGCTATAATAAAGAAATTTCTGACTATGAGGAATTTAAAATATTGCAATTATATAGAGAAAATATGAATCTTACCTGAAGATCTTCTGCGAATAAGTATTAACTTTAACCTAAGAGTAGGGAGGGAAAAGAAAGCTAAAGATTTATTTCAACCCTAACTTTCTCCACATAATAGAGAATACACTGAAAAGGCAAAGTATATATAAGACAGTGAAAAGAGATAAACATAATGACTCCTTCACAAACCATCTGGCTTGGGGGCTTTTCTACAGCCTTTGTGACTTTTATAACGTATCACACAGCACTCTACACAGAGTGCAAGGTCAATGCATATTGACTAACTGCTTCCTGTGAAGGATACTCCTGTTTGGGCTTTACTTTATCTTTGAGAACCAAATTAGATGATTTATCCTGTTCCTTTTCATACTCCTTGAAATCACTCTTGGTGTATCTTCCACCTATTTATTAAAAAAAGAAGAAAAACAACTTAATAAGAAAAATCCCCTAATTAATCAAGAACAGAAATTACTTTGTAAGAGGTATAATATACAAGAGCAATTTTATAAGTGGCATATGCACTGAGATTATTATGATCTCTGAATGTATAACCTGACCACTCAGTGTGTGTGTATGTGTGCACGCACCTGTGCGCATGCTTTGTGTATTAGAGACCCGGTGTATGAATTTGTGCATGGGTGGGGTCCAGCCAGCCTGGTCAGGGGGAGGGGACATGGACGGTTGAGGACACAATTTGCATATTAGCCTTTTATTATATAGGGTATACACTGAGTGGCCAGGTTATTATGTGTTCAGAGATCATAATAATCTGTCTATCAGGGGCTAGAAACAGGCTAAGAAGAGAACAAAAAAATCATAATAATTCATTCTCCATTACTATTTTAACTGGTAGCCATATACTGCCACCTAATGAAATACATGAATATTACAACACCATAGTGTCAAATTCTAAACGACACAGTGCATACACACATTCACTGGAAAATAATGCAGTGTTTAAGTGAAGCCATTATATCCATGAGAATATTAGATCTAAGGGAAACTAAAGGTTTGGGACTTGAGTCTGAGATGCAAGAAACAAGTTTAGAAGAAATGAGGCTTTAAAGACCAGTGATCTGTCAAGAGAAACACTGTCTCCAAATCTCCACAGAGCACCAAGCAGACGGGGGGCAGCAGGATGTGTGTCGAAGTTTGCTGAGAGATGCGAGATGGGAGGGTTGGTGTCTCTGCTTTAAAATTCTTGCTTCAGAGCACCTTTAGTCCTCCCACGAGCCAAAAATTAAATCAACAATGACCTCTCAGAAAAACAGGACCTGTTAATAAATCCTGACTGGCCTACAGTGGCAGGGCAGGAAAGGAGAGAACATTCCAGACAGCCTCTCTACTCTCCAGCCCTGTCTCCCGCTAATGAGGGTTCAGCTCCTACCCATGGCCCAGACCTGCCGGCTGCCCTGCTTTCCTGTCTCCTCCCCATAAAGGAGGAAATGCTCCTAAAGGGAGGGCTTCCGACAGAAGGCCCAAGACCGAATGTACAAGTAAAGCAAACTGGAGGTACACAGGGAGGTTTGATTGTATATGAAATATATACAGGGAAAGACACGAAATGAAAGGAAATTCTAAACATAAAACAAACTTTAGGCAAAACATATTAAGGGTTTTGCATCTAGAAGAACCAAACCACCACAAATATAATTATCACTCTGGAAAAATGTCATGTCTGCAGTGGCTAATTACAAGTAACTTATAATATAGTCAAACATAGGAAATATATTAATCATCAGTTTAAAACACACACACACATACACACACACTCTATCTTAGATTTTATTTTATTATTTTTTTTTAATCTTGGATTTGGTGTGTGTGTATGTGTGTTTTTAATATGTTTTATTGATTTTTTACAGAGAGGAATAAAGAGTTAGAAACATCGATGATAGAGAGACATCGATCAGCCGCCTCCTGCACACCCCCTACTGGGGATACACCCACAACCAGGATACATGCCCCCGACCGGAATCGAACCCGGGACCTTTCAGTCCACAGGCCGACGCTCTATCCACTGAGCCAAACCGGTTTCAGCTCTATCTTACATTTTAGATAATAGCAATGTAAACCATATAGGGCAGGAGTTTTATCAAAGAACATTTCTCCAAATTAAGAGCACTAAATCAGGGGACACACACACACACACACACACACACACACACACAGCATGGAAAACAGAACAGAAAAAAAGAAAAGAAAAACCAACATACCTTTTCCTTTCCATTTAACCTTTGCAACAGACTGGCTAAAATCCACGTGTATTCTTCTGTCATCTATAAGTACATTGTCCATTTTGAAGAATGCTTTCTCACAATCTTCTTCCTATAATTATAAAAAACTAAGCATAAATGCTCCCGGCTTTTAAAAAATACTGATGCGTGAGTTCCTTTTTTCCTTCTCGATTTCCATGTAATTGGTCTGGGGTGCACACCTGGGCTTCGGGATTTTTCAAAGCCCTCCAGGTAGTGCAAACAGGCAGCAAAGCTAGACCCACTGCTTCATATAACACGCTTGGTGCTAAGCTGATCTCGTATCTTGTGTGCTTATCATTTTCACACATGTTCTGTGTCCCCAACATGAATGTATTTTATATGTCAGCTTCCTTTCCAGGGTGCTCGCCAAGCACTCAGTAAACATGTGCTGTGACCGCGGCTGTTGAAAGTGATGGTTTGGTCGGTCTGCAGGGGGCTCAGGCATCGGTGTTTTTGAAAAGAGCCTCATGTGATCTTACTGTGCTATCAGGGTGGAACATCACTGGGGTGGCTCCTACAGCGCCAGCTGATGGTTGTGATGGAGAAATTGGGGCGGGAGTGCCAAATGTTCTGATTTTGGCAGAAGAAATTTAAAAGCCAGGTTTTTATAATGTGTTGTCAATAAATTTAGATTTTTGAAAAAAACCGTGTGCAAACAAAATAAACCACATCTGCAGGCAAAAATATAAATAAAACTAAGCATAAATCTTTATGAAAAATTTTCAGAATGCTGAAAATATAAAATATGTTGTTACAAAATGAAGATCTGAATGCTTACTACAACCAAATGCCATTAAATGATTTGTATCTATTATCTCAATTAACTCTGATGACAACTGTATGAGGTATTACCTATTAATATCGTACATTTTCTTAAAGAGAAAAGAGAAGTTCACAAAGGTACTAACGTTGCTAAAGGTTACACAGTTGGCAAGAGTGAGTCCAAGATTTGAACTGAGGCAGTCCAATGGTAGTGGACATACATATACTTACCAATTGTCTTTTTTTTTTTAACATGTTTTTTTTTAATTAATTTCAGAGACAGAGATAGAAACATCAATAATGACAGAGAATCATTGATCGGCTGCCTCCTGCACATCCCCTATGGGGATCGAGCCCACAACCCGGGCATGTGCCCTGACCGGGAATTGAATGGTGCATGACCTCCTGGCTCAGGGTTTGATGCTCAACCAGAGCCTCACCTCCAGGCACCAATTGTCTTATCCAAATCCACAAGCCCTTTCAGTCAAAACCCATAAATATCCTGAAAATTTAAAGCTGCTTTTATAAATTCTGGTGTTAAAATCCATTTGACAGCAAAATCTGATCTAAGGGAGGCCTTGGCCTTAAGTTATCCCACTTCGTATGACTATTCATTTGTTTCAATGAAGAACTATTTTTGTGATTGATTATGGATGCTGACCCAGAGGAGTGTTCTATAATTCACAGATTGTGTCAAACACACACACACATACACACACACACATTTATTACAATGAAACACCTTATGACAATAAAAATTAACCAAAAATGTTAACACTACATGCAGTAACATATATAAATCTTACAAATATAACACTGAGCAAATAAAGCTGAATACAAAAATACACACATGTGTTGACGTTTATATCATGTTTAAAATTAGACAAAACCAACCTATGCTGTCAGAAGTAGCAGTGATGGAGAAATTATCTGCAGGGGACACAAAGAAGGCTTCTGGGATCCTGACGTGTTTTTTTTTCTTTTTCCTACTAATGTTTTCATTCTTGACCTGAATGATGGTTCTACATCAGTATAATAACTGTGGTAATTTGTGAAGCTGTTTACCCATGAGCTATACATTTTCTGTATGTGTTTTACTCTTCAGTTTAAAAAATTAGATCAGATTATCCAAAACATATAGAACTTGGGACCTGACAAGGGCGGGATTGGCTAGGTCTGGATCTAGCCCAATGGGAGGGGTGCCGGCCGGATCTGGGTCTCACGTGATTTTGAGGCGCATGTGGGTGGGCGGGACTTGACTCTGGGTCCCAAGGTGCACCGCAGACTCTGACAGGAGGAAAGTTTTCATATAAATTTTACTAATTTTCTTTCATCTCTGATACTTCTATTATACAGAAAGGGCAAATAGCAATAATAAATTATTTCCTCTAATTAATCCCTTTAATGCGCACACATTTCGTGCACTGGACCACTAGTTTGACTATATTACAGTTAGTTTTTGTTGGTGCCTAAAGAAAGAACACAATAATTTCCTAATCTTAGAGACTAGAACGAGTTCTATAATTTTCACATTTTAAAACCATATAAGAACAAAAAAATACCAAACTTAATAGATCTATATTATGACCTACCTTTTCAAATTCAATAAAAGCATAACAGAGGGATTCTCCTGTCTTCCAATCTCGAATAACTTCACAACTGAAAGAAAGTTTGGGAGAAGTGAGTTTTTAAAAAAGCATTCATTCTCAAGCTTCATAACGAAGAACAAAATAAGACAGTTATTAAAAGACAAAGTTAAATTTTCCAATAACAACTTTTCAACTAGTGCACCAGCCTAGTAAATCACATTATCTAATTCTGCTCTAAGTGCCCTAAATAGGCTTGCAGCCCTAAATCCCCAAAGAACTGAAGAAAGAATAAGATAAAAATATTTAATTTGCCTGCAGCAAAAGTAAACTACTGCTAAAAAGTTTTCAGCAGAGACCGGTTTGGCTCAGTGGATAGAGCGTCTGCCTGCGGACTGAAAGGTCCCGGGTTGGATTCCGGTCAAGGGCATGTGCCTTGGTTGCGGGCACATACCCAGTGGGGGGCGTGCGGGAGGCAGCTGATCGATGTCTCTCTCTCATCGATGTTTCTGACTCTCTCCTTCTCCCTTCCTCTCTGTAAGAAATCAATAAGATATATTTAAATAAATAAATAAATAAATAAATAAACAAACAAACAAAAATAAAAAGATTTTAAAATCCCAATTCATTTCTAGTCCCCATATGTAGATTAATTATAGAATATCTAATGTTACTGTTAGAATAATGTATGAACATTCATACATATATAGCACATGTTTAGTAAGTTTATGCTTTGGAATTTTTGAATTTTAATATAAACCAAGCTCAAATTTAACCCCACAAGTATAGTTAGTCTACAGAACTAATCCACCTTAACAACCAAGAAAAAGGGACAATAGGTTGAGCTGAAACGACTAGCTTGTCCTTTTCCTGACATATCCTAAGTCTCATTTTACATTAAATGAAACAAGAAAATAAAACACTGTGGGAAAAAGAAAAAGTAATCACATTAAAGAAAATGGTTCCTCTGTTACAGTAGCTATATACACAATAAAATGTAAATATTGAACAATGACCTAACCAAAATTAAGACATAACCAAAGTAGTTGGGAGAAAGAATTAACATGGGAAGTTAGTAATAGAGTTAAAATCCCCATCCTGCTTAGCAGGAAGTCAGCATATGTCTAAAATTGAAAAATAAGAAGTAGCAGTATAGGAATATTTTTTGTAAATATGATATAAGTAGGTGAAGGAATAAAGTTGGGTAGTCATTTACAGAAAGATTATTTCAACAGAAAGAATTAAGAATGGCTTCATGGGAGAAAATCATGAAATGAAATTCTAAATATAATAATTTTTAAAAATTGATTTTAGAGAGAGAAAGTGAGAGAGAAAAACATCGGCTGTGAGAGAAAAACATCAATTGGTTGTCTCCTGTACACATCTAACTGGGATCTAACCTGCAATCTTTTGGTGTATGGGATGATGCTTCAACCAATTGAGCCACCCTGCCAAGACCATAAAATAATACTTTATGATTATAAAATATTTCCCTTTCTTACAGGAATACTAACTTAGTAAACTTTTGTATTAACAATGCAGAGGAAATTAGCCAAAAGAAATATTTGGGAAAATTTAGCTTCAAATTAATTTTGATACAGATTGCTGGCAATTCTAAGGAGAATATAGATGAGATAAAACGTTTTCAATACTAGATTTAAACTGTTCCATCCACCTCCTATGAAAATGTGTTGGAAAATCATTCAATTATTAGATATACAATGAGTGCCCAGATTATTATGATCTCTAACTATATAACAATCTGGCCACTCGATATATATATATATATATTAGAGGCCCGATGCATGAATTCATGCATGGGTGGGGTCCGGCCAGCCTAGCCAGGGGGAGGGGACATGCGCGGTTGGCCAGCCTGCCTGGTTGTTGAACTCCTGGTTGAGGAGACAATTTGCATATTAGCCTTTTATTATATAGGATATACATTGAGTGGCCAGATTATTATGTGTTCAGCTATCATAATAATCTGGCCACTCAGTGTGTGTGTGTGTGTGTGTGTGTGTATTCTTTTTTAAAAAAATATATTTTATTGATTTTTTTACAGAGAGGAAAGAAGAGGGAGAGAGAGAAACAACCATGAGAGAGAAACATCAATCAGTTGCCTCCCGCATACCCGCTACTAGGGATGTGCCCGCAACCAAGATACATGCCTTTGACTGGAATCAAACCTGGAACCCTTGAGTCACCAGGTCGATGCTCTATCCACTGAGCCAAACCAATTAGGGATATATGTATATATTCTTATACCATATATACATTATTTTTCTTCCCTGTCCCAAAGATTCAACTGTAAAATTCACCTGTATAAAATTCACCTAGATTCATAGCTTCATCAGAAATATGTCATTAGAAAGCCACAAATTAATACCTTCTTTTCCTAAAATCTTTCACTAGTTCTAGAGATTACCTTCTTATTGGCCCAAATCTTGAGAATATTATCTCCAAATCCTCATCTGTGGTTACTGGATTCAATTTACACACAAACAGGACATTTTCTGGAGGTTTAATATCTGCATCAGGTAAGTCTCCCACCTAAATGATAAACAAAAATATAAATCAATTCCTTTACTTATTTTCCATTCTAAATACTCTACCTATATCATAATGCCAATTTTCCTAAAACATCTAAATTTACATTATAACGGCAGGATCAGAAAAAATCTAGGTTTCTGGTTCGATTCTGGTCAGGGCCGAGGCAAGCAATGTTTCTCTCTTTCTCTCTCTCAGTTCTACCCAGGTTTATTTTATCCTGTAACTACTATTCTAATACTTAATCTCATTACCTGAGTTGTACAAAAAATTATTTGTTAATATACATAAAATTTAATCTAAGAAACACTCTTTTAAAATGATGAGTATAACAATTAAAATCCATAAATATTTGTAAGTTGACTATCCATTCCCCATTTTTAAAAAAGGCACTTGGCAGTTTATTAATAGTAGAATCAAATTTGTTTACTTTCATGTATTATTATTTTACACAAAATCTAATCCAGAAAAATACTCTTAGCTAAATTTTTATGTTTTAAGACTATCAAAAAGCCAGAAGTAAACCAACAGTAAAAATGTATTAAATAAATTACTGAACAACTATTTTAACGAAGAAAATTACTTACCATTTCTAATAAAATAGCTTGAGTTTTGGCCTCTTTTTCTGCCTTTATTTCTTCTACTTCTTCAGCTGATCTTCCTTTGAAATCATCAATTTCTTCATCTGCTCCTATTCGACCACTCTGTAAGACAAAAGTTTATCTTATACTAGTATATGTGTATATATAATTTTCAAAAACAAAATAATCTGGGTCATTATGCTTTATTCTTAGTTCCATGAAATACATTCGAATAGATTGTATGTGAAACTTACCTCTGAAAATTGATGTAAATTAATTCAATATTAGCCAGTCTAATCTTCTAATTTATTGTTACCTCAAAGTAAACATTTACATAGAAACTATCTGTATCCAAATAAGTATTGGATGTAGAAGACAAATGATGTTAGAAACTAAGTATCAAATCCAATTATAAAGATAAAGTTAGCTTTAAGGGAAGTCTCATAAACAGAAATTTATACTTTAAAATATCTGAGGAAAAAGTGTACATTATTCCACAGAAATTTCTGGGTTCTAGCCTGGCTTCAGAGTATGTCCCAATTGAAAAATTATTTTAAAGGATGATAGTTTAATTTAGCCTAAAATTCTTGAAATTTTAATTAGGATATTAAAAAATTAAATTAAAAAATTCTCCCAAAGTAATCAGATAAGCTTCCAGAGCTAAGGCTTTTCTCGTGGAACGGAAACCAAAGAAAGGATATTATGATAAAAACATAGCTAGAAAAATGAATTGCCTTCATAGAGAAGAAAAAAAAAACTCTACACTTATCCTAGAATAATTGATCAAGCAAAATAGGCATTCTGAAGAAATGTTTTAATAGGCTAAACAGCAAAAGCTATGCAAAGCATTAATATGCATGGACATTCAATCACAAGAGGACTCAACTTACATCTAGCTGTTCCCTCGTAGGTTCTGGTGATCGATCAGGAATTAGTAGATCCGGAGGGTCATCAAATGGATCATCTAAAATCACTGTATGATTAATCCTTACAAAATAAATCCATGTCAAATGTTACGGTTACATTGCTTCAGAATCTATGTTTTACTGTTTGCAAATATTTTAACAAATGTCTATGTATCCCTAAAGCCAAAAAACCATAAGCTCCTAAATTTTATTGCACCAGGATGGCACTAGAGTACATTGTCACAATTAGTGTTACTGGTTTTGATTGTTTGATATTATATTTATTTCTCTGCATTACTCTAAAATAATATGTCTAATTCTTAGTACTTTTGCCATATTTCTCAATAATCTGCATTTTTAAAGGCTTAATAATTCCTCCCAGCATATGCAATTATAAATAATTAGTACAAGTATAAAAACATAAAACTGTAAAAACATAAAGATTCTTACAGTCTTGTATTAATTCACACTTATTCAAAAAAACAGTCTTTCACATGACATCACCACTACCATGTCAAACATTACAGTATTAAAACATTCTAGTACATTCAGATAGTAAATTGTAACCACACCTGATATCTTGATATGGTACAAATTCCTTGTCAACAAAGGTCTCATTAATTTTCTTAATTATGTCCATGCCTTCTGTCACCTCACCAAACACTGTATGAACACCATCAAGGTAATCTAGATTATCTCCTGTAGTAATAAGAAACTATAAAGAAAAATACAGAACACAAATGCATATATATATAAAATTCAAACTGAAATTAGTTAACAGACTGACAAAAAATACACAAAAGATTCTACATTAACTGCATGGATTCTTACCCACTTGCTACTAGTACTAAGTAAAAAGTTTATACATAAAATGTCACCACACACATAGATGCTGCTCTGATTGTTTAAAATACTTGGCCAAAGCAAAGCTCAGTTTCTTCACATGTAAACTGTGAGGGAAAAAAGGCATCCTTCCCAAATGGGGTTTCAGTGAATATTAAAGAAAACAAAGATTGAAAAGTGCTCAACATGGCCTGTTTTGAAATAAGTAATAAGTACAGAAAGCAAACGGGCCACAATGTTATCGCAGTCTTGGTCTTTCTCTGCTGCTGTTAGGGTTCAAAATACCTGGATAAGGGGCTGCTATAAAGTAATCAAGAGACTAGAAATATAATATAAATGTGTAATCCATAGGGGAGCCAGAGGAGCTTAGCTATAGGAACCAAGTTCTATGTCTAAGGAACCCTTGGCTCTTTATTAACACAAATTGTACTAAAGGAAAGTGGATGTACATATCAAAGGCCAAGGTTTAGTATACAGAGGCATTGTTGGATTGGGGGAACTGCCTGTTCCGGTGTTTGGCCAGCAGGAGGCAAGAACATGTAGATTAAAATGCCCCCAGCTGCCGAAACCAGTTTGGCTCTGTGGATAGAGCATCGGCCTTCGGACTGGAAGGTCCTAGGTTCGATTCCAGTCAAGGGCATGTATCCTGGTTTCGAGCACATCCCCAGTAGGGGGCATGCAAGAGGCGGCTGATCGATGTCTCTCTCTCATCCATGTTTCCAACTCTGTATCCCTCTCTGTAAGAAATCAATAAAACATAATTTTTTAAAAATGCCCCCAGCTGTCTGATAACAGGCAATAATATATGCAGATCTTTAGGTGGGGGAATGCCCTTCAGCCATTACAATAGGTAATAATGTGTATTCTGAATCCTCAAGTTCCATCAACCTTTGGATGAAACTTGTTGCATTTATGACATGCTGGAATTAGCTTCCACACAGTATGAACAGTGATGATCCATGAATGTTGGGATTGGGGGTATGCTATTTTCTTCTTTGTACTTTTCAGTGTTTTCTAAATTTCTCACGATGAACATGCCTTGCATTTAAAAGTACAAAATAATTTTTTCTTTTTTTGTGATGTCATCTCATTTTTGTTATAAAGAGAAAAGAGTGTAATATTTTCCTTTAACAAATACCTTTGATTGCAATATTCTCCTTACTGGGTAATTCTAACTTTGTGGGACCCTGACAGTCCCTCATTTGAAAGCAAAACTCATCTTTTCACCCACGTCCTCACCTGAGACCCATGCTGATCACTGCCGTTGTTCACCATGGACACAGTGCCTTTCTTCTTGTGCTTAATCCTCGGCACCTTTTCTGCATCGAAAAACCTTGCTTGATCACCATACAGTTGACTGAAAATACGTATAATAAGGTAATAAAATATAAGTATTCTCACCATGAAATACAGAAGTACTAATAATATATATGGTTGCCATTTCTTTATCGAAATGTCAATATGATTCAAAATATTTCTCACTTCCAGCAGTCACCAACCAGTGCTCTGTGAGGTCTAAAAGGTTGGAGACCACCGCAGTAACTTGGAAAAAAATCTAATTTGAACCATATTTTAAAATGCAGATTGAAATATGCTAGTTAAATGCTATAAAGAGGCAATCCTATTTTACTCATTTAAAAATAAAAGGATTGCCGAAACCGGTTTGGCTCAATGGATGGAGCCTCGGTCTGTGGACTGAAAGGTCCCAGGTTCGATTCTGGTCAAGGGCATGTACCTTGGTTGCAGGCACATCCCCAGTAGGGGGCGTGCAAGAGGCAGCTGATCGATGTCTCTCTCTCATCGATGTTTCTAACTCTTCTATCCCTCTCTCTTCCTCTCTATAAAAAATCAATAAAAACATTAAAAAAATAAATAAAAGGACTTACCCAAAAACAGACTCTCCTCCCCGGCCAGTCCCTGTAGGATCACCAGTTTGGATGATAAAGTCCCTCTATAATATATAGGATATTTTATTAATTCACATAATTTGCCAGATGGTTCCAATAACAAAGAACATGACTAATATCCACCAACTCACCTGTACATTGTGAATAAGGCAATAATTGTAATATTTTACTTTGCACAACTTCAGGAAATTCAAACAGGCTAAAAAAAAAACACAAATAATAAATGTTATCACAGTAGTTCACAAATACACTTTAAGCAAGTAAAAGCACAGTTGGTATAATTTAATTTCTAAATTACTATACAAAACCTCCCCGAAATGGTCAAATACTCAAAGCCATAAAAAAAAGGCAGTAAGCTTAAAAAAGGGTAATATATTTTAAATTATCTTTTTATTCTCTTTTTCTTAGGGTTTCTTGGACAGGTGAGCTAATGCAGGAAACTGACACATTTGAGATAAGCAATGATTTATTAACTGATTTTATAAGAGAAAAAAAAGAAAAATTAGTTACAATACTGGCCATATCTGAAAATACCATTTCTGCCACTTAAATAGTAAAATGTAGATTAAAAAAATGCCACACGAGTTCAAAAGAGGGATTGCTTCTAACTAGAGAAATTAGAAGACCTCGTGGAGGCTTTTAAATGAACTGGATTGGCAGAGAACAAAGGATGTACAACATGTACAATGTTACTGCTTATATAATAAAACCTTAATATGCAAATCAGCTGAACAGTGAATGACAGGTCGCTATGATGTGCAATGACCACCAGGGGGCAGATGCTCAATGCAGGAGCTGCCCCCTGGTGGTCGGTGTGCTCTTACAGGGGGAGCACTGCTCAGCAGGAAGCCAGGTTCATGTATCTTTTAAGATACAAATTGAAGTAATTACAGATTAAATAAATCCCACATTAAGGATTTATTACAAAAAATCCAATGGAGGGGTTGTACATATAAATGAAACAATATTGGTTACATATTGACAACTGTTAAATGAAGATGGTCATGGAACATGAGGGCTCATTTACATGATTCTACGTCTGTATATGTCTTAAGTTTTTTATAATAAAATGTAAAAAAAGTAGCTGAGACTGGTTTGGCTCAATGGATAGAGCGTTAGCTTGCGGACTGAAAGGTCCCAGGTTCGATTCCGGTTGGGGGCATGTACCTTGCTTGCGGGCACATCTCCACTGTGGAGCGTGCAGGAGGCGGCTGACCGATGTCTCTCTCTCATCGATGTTTCTGACTTTCTGTCTCTCTCCCTTCCTCTCTGTGAAAAATCAATAAAATATATTAAAAAAAAAAAGAGTAAATAAAAAGAAGGGGAGAGGGGAAAAGGAGGAAGAAAAATCTGGATATGTTTACTATGGATTGGTAAGTAGTTATACATATAAATAGATATCTAATTACATGCTTACAGATAAATATAAACAGAGTTGGCTTATGTGTTTAGTGTTCCAAGTATGTTTGTAGAAGCCACGCGTGTCTGTTCTGTATATGTCAGTGAGATGGAGTAACCCTCTCTCTCCTTAGTTCCTCATAGCCCTGGGGAAAGAGGCCCGCCCACTCTTTTGCCAGGGGCTGCTCCATGTGAGAACTGGCAACCAAACTCAAAGGAAAGCAAAACCAAAAGATGACCAATACAATTCCCTATCACATCCTTCGATTCCCCTGGATCCCACCATCCTTATAGCCAAGCTGACTCCAGTAACCCGAGATACTATTTTCTTTCAGCCAGTTCTAGCTGAACTTCTACCACTTG
The DNA here is from genome assembly GCA_004026805.1 of Lasiurus borealis. NCBI lineage: Eukaryota > Metazoa > Chordata > Mammalia > Chiroptera > Vespertilionidae > Lasiurus > Lasiurus borealis. The sequence continues at coordinate 5,640 of PVJN01028910.1, read as the reverse complement.
CACAAAAAGTCCTAATACAACACACGTATATGGATTAGTCAATATAATGCACCTTCAATGTGTGACCTCAAAGGGTCAGGCATTGCACGAGGTGTTCAGGATATAGAGACAGATTATTAAGGCATAGTCCCTGCTCAATAGGAGTTTGTATTCTTTTGTTTTGTTTCGGTTTGTTAATCCTCACCCTGGATATTTTTTTCCATTGATTTTAGAGAGAGTGGAAGGGAAGGGAAGAAACAGAGAAAGAGAAACATTGAAGTGAGAGAGACACATCAACTGGTCGCCTCTTGCACACGCCCCACATGTTCCAACCCAGGATCAGGCCTGCAACGAGGTGCATGCCCTTTACCAGAACTGAACCTGGCACCCTTCAGTCCCAGGGCGGATGCTCTAACCACTGAGAAAAAGCGGCGAGGGCAGAGTTTATATTCCGAGAGGACTCAAGGCTTGCAAATAACTCCAGGACAACAGATAAATATACTAACAAAACCTGTGTTGTGTGTTTTATAAAAGGCTTGAGACAGAGCGGAAGCAGCAGATCTAACTCTGCTTAGGGACAATGGAGAGATAGTAGAGATGTTTGACCTGAGCTCTGAACAAGCAGCAGGAAGTCTGGCCGAAACCGGTTGGCTCAGTGGAGAGAGCCTGGGCCTGCAGACTGAAAGGTCCCAGGTTCCATTCCTGTCAAGCGCATGTACCTTGGTTGTGGGCACATCCCCAGTAGGAGGCAGCTGATCAATGTTTCTCTCTCATCGGTGTTTCTAACTCTCTTTCCCTCTCCCTTCCTCTCTGCAATAATCAATAAGATATATTTTTTATTAAAAAAAGAGAGAAGGAATTCTGCCCAAAGGACAACAGAGGAGAGAATGTGGGGTTGAGGCAACAGGATGAGAGGCGTGGGTGCATGGCTGAGTACTTGGTGGTGGTGGTGGTGGGGAGACAGCTGAGGGTGGGAGTTTCCTCCTCTTTGGTGGACTCTGCACGCCAGGGGGACAGGCCCCTGACGGTAATGCTCTCCCCTGGCCTGCAGACGGCCCTGACTCTGACACATTCTCCGCACCGCTGCCCATGACCTTCCTCAAACAACTCTGCCTCCATCCCGTCCTGCACACCTTCGCAAACTCTGGTTGCCGGTGGGGCCCACAAGACCATTCACGACCCCACGACTATACCAACCAGACTCGCCGCCATCTGCCCTTCCACGTCACCTAGCATTCCTTCAAGCCACCCCAGCCTGCTTGCTGTTTCCAGCAAATCCCCAAACGAACTCAAAGGAACCTTCACCTCCACTCATCTTTGCAGGAGCGAGTTCAAGTGTCCTGCCTTCCGGGCTGGCTTCCCTCCTCCCGCGCCCAACCGGAAAGAAGTACTCTGGTTTCCATAGCAACTCACACAGCTCTTCCCCGACGCTTAAAAAGTTCAACGGGTTCCGGCGTAGATCGCCCCTCCACCCAATAGAAAAATTACATCCTCACGGAAAGGCGCCCATCCCGAGGCTGGGCAAAAGCTTGCCTAGCGGGCGATCCACGCGTGTTTGCAAAAGGCTCCAGGCGCACCTCCTCCGGCCAGCCCTTCCGCCATCCCGGCCGGATGCCCGCGCCCATTTCCCCCCGGAGCACAGCCTCGCAGCTTCCAGCGGGGTGACAGGTCACACACCCCGAGGAGGGCGGGCTGTGCTCCCGCCGCCGGCAAAGCGCGGTGCGAAGCCGCTACACCTCGGTGCGCACTGGGCATGCGCGCCCTGGACATGCCACTCACACTCACACACACGCACACACACGCACGCACACGCACACGCACACACAAACGCATTTAAAGACCGCCACAAGCACCCGCCACCCGTGCGGCCAGTACCAGGCGGGGAGGAAGCCCTGCGTCCCCTACAAACTCCTCGAACCCAGGCCTGCCCGCCGGAGCGCCCGGATCGCGGGCAGCACCGGCAGCCCGGACGCGGCGGCGTCGGGGCCCGGGCGGCGCCGCCAGGGGAGAGCGGGGAGGGAGGACGTCGCCGCCCGGCGGGAGGAGGGGAGGGCAGGAGCGGGGCGGGCCTCACCGCGCGGCCGCTCCTCGGTGTACAGGTCGATGACGACGTCGCCCAGGGTGGTCTCCAGCAGCACCGCCATGGCGCCCGCTCCTCCCCCGCCGCCGGCCCCGCGCTGACAAGCGCCGTCCGCGTCGCCCGCGCCACGCGTCACCCTCGGCGCGACGCCGTGTGACGTCATCCACCGGCGACCCCGCCCCCTCAGGGCGGCGCTGAGGGCCCGCCCACCCATCCGGCCCGGCCTTTTTGAAAAGTCTTGGATACCGGGGCGGGATCCTGTCCCTCCAAAGGGCCTCCGTAAGGGACTTGGTGACCTATTTATGTCCATCTCAAAAACGGGGCGGGCCAAAGCCAGTTTGGCTCAGTGGATAGAGCATCGGTCTGTGGACTGAAGGGTCCCAGGTTCGATTCCGGTCAAGGGCATGGACCTTGGTTGCGGGCACTTCCCCAGTGGTGGGCGTGCAGGAGGCGGCTGATCGATGTCTCTCTCTCATCGATGTTTCTGACTATCTCTCTCCCTTCCTCTCTGTAAAAAATCAATAAAATATTTTTTTAAAAAAAAGAAGAAGAACGGGGCGGGGCTCCGAGCGGCCCTCTCCTGCTCCTCCGGCCCCGCCCCCCCGTCGTAGCCCCCCGGCCCCCGCGGGGCCACTACTTCCGCGTTCTGCTGGGGCCGAGGAATCGGTGTTTCCCGATCGGTGTCAAATTGTGGCTCTGAATTTTAAAAAAACTTTGGGCCTTAAACGTACGATTGGCGGCCCAGAAAGAAGGCTAACGGGAAGTTCTTTCCTGCCGATGGTGTCTTATGTCAGAGGCTGCATTTGCTGCAGCACAGACGCTGGTCCTCGGCGCCACGAGCTGGAAGCGGAGCTGCGCGCCCTGCAGGGGTGGCTCGGGGGCTGCGCGTAAACTTAGGAGCCGGGACCGGATCGCGGTTCCCAAACGGCCCGGGCCGGGGGGCTGGATCCTGAGGGGACGTGCAGGGAGACAGCCAATCAATGATTCTCTCTCATTATATGTTTCTGTCTCCCTTTCCCTTCCTCTCTGGAATCAATGAAAATCCATATTTGGGGAGAAAAAAACAACACGTAGGCTTCAGCCCCAAATCCCTACTGATTTTTGTCAATTATCTTTAACTTAGAAGATATACAGATTTCTTTTGGCCTCTGTAGAGGGTTTCTAGGCAAAGCTTATTCCCCAAACTGCCCTCTACAAGCTGATCACTCCCATTGATGCGATTTTTTTTACATATTTATAGCCTCCAATAACGGCATATCTGACAATGGGACGGATGCAAATGTGCTGTAATAAATGATTGGCCCTGACCCGGGGGTCTCATATCTTACAGCAGCACCCACGAAACTGGCAAGCTAACTTGTGAATTTCAAAATAGGTGACAATCTCAGACTTTTCTCGGTTTCTGACAATTATTTCCTAAATTCCTGTCATTATCTTACATGTTTCTTCTTAACATCTTACAGCATTTTTCTCATTCACTAATTTACAATATGCTTTTTAACAACCCTGGGTACAGATGTCTTCTTGCTCTGAGATACTCGGTGGCCTGGAAAACCCCAGGCAGTAATTTTTAAAACTGCCCCAGGCAATCCCCATGTACAGCTAAGGGTGAGAACTACCCACTTGATAAAATTTCCCCGCTAAACGTGATTTATCTTCTTTTTAGTGTATAATAGTGTTCTGGTATTCGGCAGTTATTTGCACTTCATAGAGATAGGTAAATATACATATATATATATATATATGTATATATATATACACAGAGTTACAGCTATGTGCATATACCGTATAATACTAATCTTTAAAAACTGGCAACGAAAATGCTTACACTCTGTCGCCGGAGAAACCCTCCAATCCAGAGCGCCCGTCTAATGACGCCATAGGGCCTTCTCCGGCTTGACTCCGCCCCCCGGCATTGTGCGGCGACGCGCGTGCGTGATCCACGCTTCCCGGGAACCGCCGGAGTCCCGCCTCCACTTTGCCCCGCCCCGGCCCCGCCCCCTACAAGCCCCGCCCCGGCCCGGCCCCGCCCCTCCGGCCCTCCCCGCAGCTCGCCGGCCGCCGTTGGCCAGTCCAAAATGGAGGGCGCTCCGCTGGCGCCACTCGCACTCCGCCTGCTCCTGCTCGCGACTCTGCCGGCCGCGGGATGGCTGAGGACGGGCCCTCCCGAGCCGTCGCCGCCCGGAGCCCCGAAGGTAGGACAGGGCGGGGCGCCGCCCGGCCGCTGGTCCGCCTGGACCTTCCGGGAGGCCGGGGCCGGGGGGCCGCGGCGCCCGCGGAGACGTAGTGTTCTTCCAACCTGAGGCGGGCGGCCGGGGCGGCCCTCACGCCCCCGGAGACAGGGCCGGGCGTGGAGCGGGTGCTGAGGGAGCTTACGGGGGTTGGGGGGGCTCTTGAGTGTGTGGCTAAGCCTCGCGGCGCGCAGCCGGGGCGTCGGGCCGCGGCCGTCGCGATGGGGCTTCGCCGTCGCAGAGACGCGATCGCGAGCGGCCCCAGTGGAGCCGGGCTCGGGGCCGGGCCGGGTGTCTGTGCCCGGGAAATGCCGGGGTTGCCCAATAAAAGAGAGAGCGAGTCCAGGTCCTGTTTACCCACCCGGGCGGCGGGCGGGCGGGAGGAGGAGGATGAACAGCAGGTCCACCTGCCGCGTCCCTTTGGCAGAGGATGTCGGCCAAGGGGCTCTCGGTGGGACCCGTCTCCCCCGTGCGCCGGGGCCGCGGAAGGAGAGGTAGAGAGATGGAGGGCAGCATGTAAGCCTGCTGTGTCCGTTTGGCAGATGATGGTAGCAAAGGGGTTCCTTTTTTAAAAAATATATTTTATTGATTTTTTTACAGAGAGGAAGGGAGAGAGATAGTCAGAAACATCGATGAGAGAGACATTGATCAGCTGCCTCCTGCACGCCCCACAGTGGACATGCGCCCGCAATCGAACCAGGGACCCTTCAGTCCGCAAGCCAACACTCTATCCACTGAGCCAAACCGGTCTCAGCAGCAAAGGGGACCAGATGCCCCAACATCCCCTAGGGACCTAGTAGAGATGCACACACCTTGGGGGTGGGGCCCAAATCTGTTTCCCTTGGTGACTTCGTGGGTCAGCTCAAGTGCGAGAACCCCCGCATCCTTGTATTAAAGGGTGTTTGGTTGCCATAATTATTGTTGTTTTTTTGGGGTGTGTGTGTGTGTGTGTGTGTTGCCCTAGAGGCGTGCTGACCTAAACCAGTATTTGCCTTTTCCATCAATTGAATGCAGGTTGGGAAAAGCTTTCCCAGAATGGAAAGATACAATACTGGTACCTCCTTTCTTACCAGTCAGGGTTTAAATACTCTGAATTCAGAGACAACTGACACTATGCCACTTCTAATTAATTTTTGGAGTTATGATATTATGCTCCCCGGTACAAATATAACAAACATATCCCAGTTTCAGTTCTGCTGAGGCATTCAAAAAGCCACAGCATTGCAAGCCCTGAGAGCCCCTTACAACTGGAAGTATGTGTGGGCCACAGTTGCAACTGGTCAAACATATGAATGTGGTAGGCAATCACTAAGATAATAAATAGAAGTGAAATAATTCCTGAGGTTCAAA
>PVJN01028909.1:0-26729 GCA_004026805.1 Lasiurus borealis | reverse complement strand
CTCCAGGCCCCCCTCTCCAGCCCGATCTCCGTCGGGCGCCCCCAGCCGGGAGGCGCTGGGGTCGGGGTTCCCACGGCATCACGTGTGGAGAGGCGGGCAGAGGACCGCAGGTGGGTGGGGGACACGCATGCGCAAATCGAGCATTCCCCCCCCACCCCCAACCTCGGCCGCATTCGGTCCGGCGGGCGAGTCTGGACCGAGGGGACTAGGTGGGCGGCATTCGGCGACCCGTTCCCCCATTAAAAGCTCCTTCGTGGACCGCAGAATCGGAACCCGCTGCGACCTTGGCCTGAGGTAGAGGGCGCAGGGAAGGGGTATCGACAAAGGGGCGGCGCCCAGCCAGACCTCAGGATTCGACCAGTGAGACTGGGGACCTCGAACGTGGTGTGGTAGAGGAATGGGTCTCTATCCCAGGTTTTTTTTTATTAAGAACCTTTCAAACATACGGAAACATTGGAAGAATGGATCGCCTGTGCGCCTGCACCTACGACTGTTAAAATGTTACCTTCTCCAGGCGCAGTTTATCTATCCCTGGTGAGCCACTAGGAAGTGAGCTGCCAGTGCGTGACACTCGCTGGTAAATGCTTCCACCTGGTCTCCTGCACACCCACAGTTCAACTTTCTTTACATGCACGAAACGGAATGTAAGGATGAACTGTGGGTGTGCAGGAGACCAGGTGGAAGCATTTACCAGCGAGTGTCATGCACTGGCAGCTCACTAGTAGGTATCCCAGTGTCAGTGACCATTGGGCAGAAGTCACATCTCTGCTGGCTTTTTGGTACCAGCACCCTGAAAAGTGATGTTTGCATTTAGTTGTACCTTTGCTGCCTTTACCAAAGTACCCCTCATCCGGAACAGGTTGAATAGAGTCCTTCCCAAATTCATTCCATTGAACCTGCGGACCTGGCCTTATTTAGAAATAGGGTCTTTGTAGATGTAACCACGTTAAAATGAGATCATCCTGGAGTGGGGTGGCTCCAATGCAGTGACAGGTGTCGTTATAAGAAGAGGAAAATTTGGATAACACCACAAAAAGAAGATGGCCTGACGAAACGCCAGAGGTGTCCCAGCTTTTGACAAGTGCACACCATTTGGCTTCAGACTGGTATTTGCTCAGGCTGTGCATCTGGGGCAGGGAGCACAGGGGCATGCTGTATCTCCTCGGTGTTTCAAATCGGGAGGCTGGGGTGCCATTGTGGCCCAATACTCACACTGGAAACTGTGATCACTGAGTGTACTGAGGAGAATGGTGTCCCTCAAAATTCATGTCTACTAGAACCTCAGAATGTGAATTTATTTGGAAATAGAGTCTTTGCATATGCTATCAGATTGAGATGGGGTCATACTATATTAGGAACCCTAAATCTCATATGATTGGTATCCTTATAAAAAAGAGGGAAACTTGGATATAGATATGCAGGAGAAGTCCATGTGGAGACGGAGGCAATCACTGGACTGATGTGTCTGCAAATCAAGGACTGCTGGCCAACCACCATGGGAAGCTGGAGTAGACAAGGAATGGCCCTCCCTGGATTCTTCAGTTGGAGCTCAGCCTTGCTCAACACCTCGACTTTGGATGACTGGCTTCCAGAATTAGAGAGAATACATCCCTGTTGTTTTAAACTGTCCAGTTTGTGGTGCTTTGTTATGCGGTCCCAGGAAACTAACACATTAGTTAAGGTGACTTTTCTCCCTGGTAAAGTTACCATTTGTTTCCTTTATCTTTCTGTGTATAGAAAAGACTAAGTGTCTGTCAGACTGACTGGTATATGTGACCCGCACTGGCAATTTAAAAATAAGTGTTGACTTGGCATTTGGGATACATATAAAGCTCTCACTGGCGCCAATTGCAGGTGACGCCAGAATGTATCTGAAGACCCACTATTAGCACAAAGTACCTCTGAAGCTGAAAGAAAGCGTCATCATTGTCGACAGAATATTGCTTATTTATCAATTTATATATTGTTTTCATATACATTTTACTAATTTTCTTTCATCTCAGACACTTCTATTATAAAAGGTGAATAGTGGTATTAAAATAGTTTGTATTTTAATTTTATAATACTATACTCTATATACTATTTTGACGTAATTTTTTTTAACCAATTCTTTTTTTAAAACATATTTTTATTGATTTCAAACAGAAAGGGAGAGGGAGAGAGAGAGATAGAAACATCAACAATGAGAGAGAATCATTGATCAGCTGCCTCCTGCACACCCTCTGCTGGGGATTGAGCCCGCAACCCAGGCATGTGCCCTTGACTGGAATCGAACCTGGGACCATACAGTCCACAGGCGGACACTCTATCCACTGAGCCAAATCAGCTAGGGCTTGACATGTAATTTTTTTTAACATGTAATGTAATTCCCGCATGAATCTTTCTTTTAATTAATTTCCTTTTAATGTGCAGGAATCTAGCACCAGACCACTAGTAATTAATAAGTATCTGTGGGGATGTACTTTTTTCCTTGGTAGACTTTAAAATTGAGGGACAACATACATATAGCACAGTTTGTAAGCAAGTCTCAGGTGCATGGGGCCCACACTGAGCTGGGCAGCTGCTTGGTGCCCTCCTCGCTGGCACCACTCACAGCATTCCCATTATCCCAGCTTCTATCCCCACAGTTTACCTTAGCAATTGAGGTAAAATTCACATAACAAATTTAATCATTAGTCATCCTAAAGTGTACAATTCTGTGACATTTGGTATATTCACAGGATTATGCAACCATAACCACTATCTAGTTCCAGAACATTCCATCACCCCAATAGAAAGCCCTGTCTCCATGACAGTCACCCCCATCATTCACCCCTTCCAGCTCCTGGCAACCACAGGCCCACTCTCTATCTCTGTGGATTTGCCTTTTCTGGACATTGCATACCATGGGATCTTGTGATGCTGCCACTTGTACGCTCTCCAATTGTACCAGTTACCCTACAGCAGCCTAGAATTTGGAGGGGTGGTTAGGGCCATCTTCTGTTGCTCATGCCCCAACACTTGGCAGCAGTAGAAGCTGCCTGGAAACTCTGCTGGCCGTTTCCACCTCCTCTGAACCTCAGCATTTTCTCTTGGAGATCCTAATTACCTTTCCATGGAAATGGTGACTGAGCCAGGATCACCCTTTTCTGTAATGGACCACAGATTTGGCTTCATAGGCTGGATGGTCTCTATCCTGTCTGCTTGCAGGCCCTGTGCTGGGTTCTGGGACACAAAGTGGGCAAGATGACCACCTTCCTGATCCTCCGGGCTTGTGTTCTAGAGGAACAGAACAAGAGATTGAACAGATAGTTTGTTTATTTATTTATTTACTTACCTTTTTTAAATATTAGAGGCTCAATGCACGAAATTCATGCAAGAGGCCTTCCTTCTTCCACTGCTGGCACCAGCTTCCAATTGGCACCCGGGAGGGCTTCCCTCTGGCTGCCAGCAGGCACCTGGGACCCAGGCTCTAGTTCTGGCTTCCTCCAGATGGATGTCCAGAATGACATCCAGTCTAATTAGCATATTATCCTTTTATTTTTATAGATTTTTTCTTTCTTTTTAAAATATATTTTATTGAGTTTTTACAGAGAGGAAGGGAGAAGAGGGATAGAGAGTTAGAAACATCGATCAGCCTTCTCCTGCACATCCCCTACTGGGGATGTGCTCACAACCAAGGTACATGCCCCTGACCGGAATCGAACCTGGGACCCTTCAGTCAGTAGGCCGACGCTCTATCCACTGAGCCAAACCGGTTTCGGCTATAGATATTTTTATTGATTTCAGAGAGAAAAGGAGAGGAGGAAAGAGATAGAAACATCAATGAAAGAATCACCAATCAGCTGCCTCTTGTATGCCTCCTACTGGGGATTGAGCCCACAACCCAAGCATGTGCCCTTGACTGGAATTGAGCCTGGAACCCTTCAGTCTGCAGGCCGACACTCTATCCACTGAGCCAAATCAGCTGGGGCTGAACAGATAGTTTAATGAGCTTGGAGGGATCAACCAAATTCAGTGGAACAAATTATGTAGAGCCAGGGAGGCTGGCTCTGAGGAGATGATGCTGAATCTGGAGATTGGGAGGAATCAGAATGAAAATAGATGGGAGGGAACAGCAGGTGCAAAGACTCTGAGGCTGGACATTGTCAAGGACAGAAGGAAGGACTAGAATCCAGCAGGTGCAGGGGAGGAGGTGGAGAGCTCATCTATCAGCCCCAGCTGGGCTCCTCCCCTGGTTCTATGGGCTCCACCAGTTTACCCCGTTCTTTCTTCCCTTAGTACATGGGCTGCATCGAGGTGCTACGCTCCATGCGATCCCTGGACTTCAACACTCGCACCCAGGTCACCAGGTGAGCCTTCCAGATGGCTGTGGAAGCGAGGATGGAGTTAAGGGTCCAGGAAGCTGGTTTCATTGGCTCTGCCCTTAGCAGAGGTCATCCTATCCATGCCTGTGGCCACATAGAAGTTGGGGTCTAAGTTCAGGGGTTGTGTTGAATCTGATACCCACAGAGAGAAGCAGCTGAGGGGGGTATCTGCCAGATGCCCAGGTACCCACCCCATGCCTCTGGCCCTTCCTCTTCTCCCCAGGTACCCTAGCACCCCTACCTCTCTCATCCCCTCCTTCCTCTAAGCTCCTCCTAATCTTAGGGTCTACTGCACCCGTTTTTCAGCCCATTGTTCTCTGACCTCTACCCTTCTCTGAGCATCTGCCCCTTCCCAGACCCCTCTCCCCAAAGATCTCAAGCTCCCTTTGCATCCCCCACAGGGAGGCCATCAATCGACTCCATGAGGCTGTGCCTGGAGTCCGGGGCTCCTGGAAGAAGAAGGTTGGTGAGGGGCTTGTGGTCTCCCTGGGGGGCTGGAGGGGACATCAAGGCCATGCTTGGACCCTGCCCAGCTAGAGCCCCTCTGCAACCTCCACTGAGAGCCTGGGCCCCCAGCCTGCAGCCCTGTCCTGCCCGCTGCTCCCGGCCAGGCCTCCCCACTCTGTGACCCTGTGTTGCTCCTCCAAGCCCCACACCCTACGGCCCTCTACTGCCTCAGGTTCCCCACCCTGTGGCCCTTTGCCCCCTCAGGCCCCCAACAAGGCGCTGGCCTCCATCCTGGGCAAGAGCAACCTGCGCTTCGCTGGCATGAGCATTGCCATCAGCATCTCTACTGATGGCCTCAACCTCTCCGTGCCTGCCACACGCCAGGTGAGGGCCGTACGCCAGGTGAGGGCCATGTGGCCTGTCCTCAGCCGCAGAAGGGCGGGCTCTGGGGACTCACATGAGGTGAAGCCTGGAGAGGATGGGTGGTGCAGGGCTTCATGTGACATGTTCACTTGGAGGTGAGCTGAGGCCCTCACAGAGCCCCACAATTGTCACTACTAGGGGAGCTCCTGGCATCGAGTGTGTACCTGTGTGTGTCTGTGTGTCTGGATGTGCCTGTGTATCCCTGCCCTCCCAGTCCCCTCCCTGTGGCCCTGGTCTAGTGCCTGCCCGAGCCTCAGGTCCCTGACCTCAGGACAGCCTGTGACCACGTGTGTCTCTCTGGCAGATCATCGCCAACCACCACATGCAGTCCATTTCCTTCGCGTCGGGTGGCGACACGGTAAGCGGCTGGGTGGGTGGACTTGGCCTCCTCTGTCCCCTGCGTTGCTGGAGGTGGGCAGCCAGGAATCCTGGTCAGTGGGCCCAGGCAGGTCCAGCTGGCCCCCCTCACCCATCCCCTCTCTCCCCAGGACATGACAGATTATGTGGCCTATGTCGCCAAGGACCCTATCAACCAGAGAGGTGAGGTCCAGTGGGTGTGGTGGTGGTGGGGGGCCCGGTGTAGTACCAAGTCAGCTGCCAGGCCACACTGATGCTGTCACAAACGACCCCCCCAGCCTGCCACATCCTGGAGTGCTGCGAGGGCCTCGCCCAGAGCGTCATCAGCACTGTGGGCCAAGCCTTCGAGCTGCGCTTCAAACAGTACCTGCACAGCCCCCCCAAGGTGGTCGTCCCCCCTGAAAGGTACCAGCCCCCACCTGCTCCTCCTGGGCTTGGGTCTACTCTGTCCCACCACCATCCCCCTGTGCTCCCTGCAAGCGCCTCACAGGATCCCCATTCCTGTGGCTGTAAAACCCAGACAAAGGCAGCCCTTACTGCCGGGGCTGAGGTGAGGATTCAGGAGCCAGTCAGCACTGCCGTCATTATTGTCATTAGTGCAGATAGGAGCAGTCAACGCTTCTGCAAAGGCCCAGACAGTCAATATTGTCAGCGTCTTGGCTGTTTGTTGTCTGTGAAAGCAGCTGTGGAGGGTAATAAAGCAATGGATGGGCTGCGTGCCAGCAAAACTGTATTTATAAACACCAGAATCTGAATTTCATGAACTTTCACCACGCCGCCAAATATTGTTCTTCGGATGTTTTCTTAACCATTTAAATGTTTTAGGGCTCCTGGGCTGACCCCTGCTCTCAGCTACTTAAGAACCTATTAATTGTTGGAAATTAAAATAAGTATTCACTAAGGAAGGGAATTCACAGTGCAGCGCAAGGCCTTCCTCGGGGTGCGATGGCCTCTTTGCCTCTCCTATGGGTTTGCACATCTGTCACACATGCCTGGTGGGTTTCACCTGCTATTGCTGGGAGCTGCTTCTGCCCCCACGGGCGGCATGGTCCTGCTGCCCAAACTGGAGCCTGTCGTTTGTGCCTGATTGAGGGGCAGGCAGTGGTCGCCCCCATTTTGCTCTTAGGAGCCATGCTTACTTGAACGAGCACTAGTGGGATAAATTTCTACAGGTGCCACCACAGGGCCAGACGGTGAGGGTGTTTTAAATGCCGAGGGTGTCTTACCATAACGCACAGCAGGCATCCCGGTCTCGGATGCATCCTGGCTGCCTGGCCAGGCCAGAAGCCGACAGGAAGACGTGGAGACCACCTTTTCTGAGGACCTGCTGTAGCTGAGTCATGTCCCATTGTATGAAAGAGGGAAGAGATAGACAGCACCCAGCAAGCCTTTCCTGGGTGAAAGCTCAGCAGATGGGAGGTGTGATCAGAGTCCCCTGGGGCCTGGCTTTTTCCACCCACCCTTCAGAGCTCAAGCCCCAAGGCCTCGGCATCCTTGTTCCTAATGCCCTGTGTACGGGGGCCCCTGCCTATGCGCCTGCTTGCTGTCTGTCTGCAGGCTGACGGGGCTGGAGGACTCGGCCTGGGGGGATGAGGAGGACATGGAACACAATTACTACAACAGCATTCCAGGGAAGGAGCCGCCCCTGGGTGGACTGGTGGACTCCAGGCTCACCTTGACACAGCCCTGTGCCCTTGGGGCCCTCGGAGCTGTCAGCCAGGTCAGCAGTGCCTGTGGACTCCTGGGGGCGGGATGGTGGCAGCTGTCTCCACGTGCTGACTCTTTGGGCCTTGTCCCTAGCTTTTCCTTCTGTTCCTGTTCTTGATCCCAGAGGAGGGTCTCTCAGGCCCTCTATCCTTCCCTCCTTACCCAAACTGCACAAATCTGCTCTGCCCTGTTCTAGACCCTTCAGATGTATACACTCAGACATTGAGCAAATAATTATTATATCAGTGATGCAAAAATCAGGGCTGTGCAAAGGGCTTACAAGGAAGGTAACAAGAATGTACAAAAGGGAGATTGACTTGTCTGTGGTCAGGTGCACTTTCCTGAGGAAGCAGTGTTTGGGCTGGGCTCTGACGGGTGAATAGGAGTTGCCCAGGAGAGCAGTGCAGGGAAGGAGAGAATAGCATGTGCTGGGTGGCAGCAGGGTGCATGCAGCCCACCTTCCGGAGTGGGATGCTTTATGAAACTGTAGCAGAGGTGGGCAGTGGGTGCAAAGCTGGGCCTGGTGGACACCTGGCAGTTGGAGAGACAGGGCTTGGGGGAAGGTTAGAGGGTGTGAGCTAAGCTTCCCATCTGACTTATGTCCCCAGTGATTTAGGCAGGTTAGGTGGGAATACTGGGAGAGGGGCTTGCATATTGCAGGAGGAACCCTCACTTTCTTTTTCAGGGAGCATCTCCTCCTCGAAGAGATACCCACGGCCTGCACTGGGAGCTGGGCCCCTCAGGTAGGGTAGGATGCCCTTGGGCCATAGGAGTGGCCCAGCGCCCCCCCCCCCTCACTGGGTGCCTGCCTGGGTCCCCCTTCACAGATTCTCCTCTCTGCATCGTTTCACTTTCACTTGTGAGACCGTATTCACTCCACAAGCTCTTGTGAGATCTGACAGCATCAGTTTCTTTTTCTTTTTTCACCGAGATTTCTGGCTTCTTTTTGAAACTGGAAAGCTCTGGCCCCCTGGGCCACTTTCCTGCCTGGCAGATGGGGGCAGGCTGGGTGGGTGGCTGTTCCTTCTGGCTGTCCCACCAGAGTATGGGCCTCTGGTGCCCTCCGCCCCATTGGGTATCTTTGGGGTTGTTTGCTTTTTTTTTTTTTAATTTCTTATTGATTAAGATGTTATATATGTGTCCTTATTCCTCCCTTAGCCCCCAGGGTTTTTTGCTCTTGATGGTGCTACTTAAATGGGCATGAGGCTTCCTTCTTGGAGTGAGATGGGTGTGGGCGGGGCTCCCAGGTTGGGTCCCGCCCTGCTTCCCTCTGTACCCTAGGACCTCAGTGTTCCCCTGGCACCACAGGCTGATCTCACCACCCCTTCTACCCTCCCAGCCCCGCCGGGAGATGGCTACGTGCAGGCGGATGCCCAGGGGCCCCGAGACTACGAGGACCACCTGTACGTCAACACGCAAGGTCTGGACGCCTCAGAGCCTCTGCAGCCCGAGGACAGCCCTAAGAAGGACCTGTTTGACATGCGTATGTGGGGACAAGCCATTCTGAGGGGGAAGGTCTTAGGGGACAGACACTGCCTCCTCCCCTGGGGACTTCTCCCGCTGGGACTTCCCAAGTTGATGTTGGTGGGGTGGGAAGTCTGTTTCCTATTCTTCAGAAATAGGTCCCCAGTCTGATGGGGAGTCTGAGCCTCCGCCTCTGTGAGGCCCAGTCTCTTGGGGGTAACACAGCTTCCTCTTTATGGGAGTCTCCAGTCTGATGGGAGTGGCCTAGTTCATATACCTAGAAAGGGTGGCTAGTATGAAGGGGGAGGCTCAGGCCCCTTTTTTGGGGGGAGGACTTTTCAGTCTGTTGGGGGAGGCCTAGCTCCCTACCATTGGGTCTGAGGAGGGATTTGAGCTCCATCCTCATGTGACTCCATGGTCTGAGCGAGGGAGGAGGCCCAAAACCATCCTAACGGGAATCCCAGCCTGATGGCGGAGGCCCTGTCTGCTCTCTGGGGGACCCTTAGTCTAATAAGGGAGTCCTAATCCAGGTCCTGTTAGTTGATGGTAGAACTTGTTCCTTCCTTCTGCCTAGGCCTGAGGGAGGGCTCAGTCTGATGGAGGAGGCTTCTGTTCAAAATTCCCTTCTTATCTCCTACTGTGCATCAGACCTGCACTAAGCCCACCACAGGGTCATTGGCTGTGCACACAATTCCATCCTCTTCCACAGCACTGAGGGAGGTGTGGTCCCCATGTTGGCCCAGCAGAGTGGTCCCCTCCTTCGGGACACCTCCCTAGTTGGTGTTCCTTGAGCACCTCCCAAGCCAGCTGGGAATTTTTGGCTTCACAATGTTTGCAAAGCCCGTTCCCTGCCACCTGACAACTGGCTGTCTTAGTGCAATAATGACATGCGGTGGATCTCCTGAGCACCGCGGTGTGCCAGGCACCGGACTGAGAGCGTGGCCCCACGGGCTCCCCATGATTCTCTGATGGGGAAGGAGGAGCTGGATGTGAGCTCCTTGTGAGGCAGGCTGTCCCCTCTGGACACCACAGAGCCCAGCAACCCGTGTGGAGAAAGAGATGCTTCTTGCCAGACTCATTAGCACACACAGTACACACAGCACACCCTCAGCACACACAGCATACAGCGCACACACAGCACACACACAGCACACACACATAGAGCACACAACACACATAGTGCACACTGAGTGCCCAGTACACAGACCAGCACACGCTTCATCCACACACAGTGCACAGCCAATGACCCTGTGGTGGGCTTAGTGCAGGTCTGATGCACAGTAGGTGCTCCATCCATGTTACCCAGGTCCCCAGGGTGGATCCTTCCTCCTGTCCAGCCCCTTCCTTTCCCAGCAGGAGGCATCTGCCCACCCCCTGCCTCCCGCACCCTGTCCTTGCCCGCAGGACCCTTTGAGGATGCGCTGAAGCTGCACGAGTGCTCCATGGCCGCGGGCGCGGCAGCCTCCCTCCCCTTGGAGGACCAGTGGCCCAGTCCCCCCACCCGCAGGGCCCCCATCGCCCCCACAGAAGAGCAGCTGCGGCAGGAGCCTTGGTACCACGGCCAGATGAGCCGTCGGGCTGCGGAGAAACTGCTGCGAGCCGATGGGGACTTCCTGGTGCGCGACAGCGTCACCAACCCCGGGCAGTACGTCCTCACAGGCATGCACGCGGGGCAGCCCAAGCACCTGCTCCTTGTGGACCCCGAGGGTGTGGTAAGCTGGACGCGGGGCGCGAACAGGGGCCGGGTGTGGGACAAGGGGTGGGGCGAGGCCGGGGCAGCGGCTGAGCCGGGTTTGGGACGCTGCGGGGGCGGGGGCGTCTGGGGGCGGGGCCCGCTTCTGGCCGGGATGCAGGGCCAGGCTCGGGAGGGCTTGGCTAGTCCCCGGGGCCCGCCCATCTTCTTAGCACCCTTTGGGTTTAATCAAGTATTTTTTCGGGTTACAAAGCCTTTTCTGTTTACAGATTCTGTTCTGTTTGCCAGGTACTTTAGAATTACAAACTATTTTCCAGTTTCAGAATTTTAGGATTTTTCAGAGTATTTCTTGGTCTGTAAGGCATTTTGGGGTTACAAAATCTTTTCCAATTTCAAGGCCTTTCAGGGTTTATAAAATACCATACCCCAACAATTGTAAGATGCACTTTTTTCATATCCTGTTATCACTAATGCACCTTACAAATAGTGATGTCTTTGATAAATATGATATATTTCGTTTCTAGTGTATTTTAAGGTTCCAAAGAAGGTTTCAGTTTACAAGGGTCTTTAAGCTCTGAATTTACTGAATGCTTCAACCCTCTGATGCATACTTTTCTTTCCTCTATTTTGACATCTCTAAGGTCTGAATTTTTTTTTTTTGAGGTCTAAATTATTTTTTAAATGTCCCCTTTTTTGATAACAAATTTGTGTTTTAAAAAAATATTTTTATTTTTTTAAGAGCGAGAAAGGGAGAGAGAGAGAGAGAGAGAGAGAGAGAGAGAGAGAGAGAACTATCAATTGCTGCTTCTGTATGCACCCCTGACCGGGATGGAGTCCCCTACCTGGGCGTGTGCCCTGACTGAGAATTGGACCAGGGACCTTTCAGTCAACTGAGCCACAGTGGCCAGGGCCTGAGTTATTATTATTATTTTTTTGCATCCCAGTTGCATCTATGAACAGCATTATTATTTGATTATTCATGTTCCCTTTCCCCCACCATGGCTCATGAAATGGTGATACATCTAAACAGCTGCTTTGAGTCAGTGAGATTTGGTCTTTTACAGTTCCTAAAGCATTTTAGTTGTTACAGAACATGTTCCAGCCTGGCCAGTGTGACTCAGTTGGTTTGAGCATCATCCATGCACCAAAAGGTCGCCAGTTCGATTCCTAGTCAGGGCAACCTGGGTTTCAGGTGCAATCCCAGCTTGGGGTGTGTGCAGGAGGCAGTGGATTGATGTTTCTCTCTCTCTCCCCCTCTCCCTTCATCTCTCTCTAAAATCAATAAAAACATATAAAAGCAACAATAACCGTGCTCCAACTTACAAGCAGTTCTAGGGTTTGTGAAATATTTTCCAGCATCCAAGGGCCTTGGGCTTTACAGGTTATTTCTCAGGTTGGAATGTGCTTAGAGGTGTCAAAAGCCTTAGAGTTTACCAACTGCTCTTACCCGTCCAGAAGAATCCTCAGGATTGCCCTCAGTTGGCACACACTCCTTGTCTAAATGTACAGGGCATACTCAGGTGGAAGGTGGTTGTGTGGCCAGAAATGTGCATGTAAGCCTGCTGTCCATGTCAGCGGTTGCAAACCTCTCGGACCTCGCAGACCACCAGTGGTCCAGGTGACATGTGCTGAATGAGCCCAGCATTACCCAGGCAAAGTCTGGCAGGCAGGGTCTCTGCGATGTATCCAGGTCTAGCAGGCAGCGATGTTATGATTTTCTCATTCTAAGACACAGATGGTTTTTGGTTGGTGATTCTGATTTTCAGATCTGTGTCTCTGAGATTCCAGGGATGTATTCACCTCTGAGGGCTGCCCTGCAAATGACCACAAACTGGGTGTTTTTATTTTTTATTATTTTTTAAATTTCATTTATTTTTTACAGAGAGGAAGGGAGAGGAATAGAGAGAAACATCGATGAGAGAGAGACATCGATCAGCCGCCTCCTGCACGCCCCTTACTGGGGATGTGCCTGCAACCAAGGTACATGCCCTTGACCGGAATCGAACCTGGGACCTTTCAGTCCGCAGGCCGACGCTCTATCCACTGAGCCAAACCGGTTTTGGCAAACTGGGTGTTTTAAAACGACAGAGATTTATTCTCACTCAGCTCTGGAGACCAGAAGTCTGAAATCAAGGTGTTGGCAGGGCTGGCTCCTGTTGAGGCTCTGAGGGAGGATCTGTTCCATGCCCCTCTCCCAGCTTCTCATGGTCACCAGCAGTCCTTGTTGTCCCTGGCCTGTTGACACATCACTGCGATCCCTGCCCCCATCTTCTCACAGGTTTTTCTTGTGCTTCTGTGTCCAAGTTGTTCTCTTCTTCTTCTTCGTTTTTTTTTTTTTGTTAATCCTCACCTGAGGATACTTTTTCCACTGATTTTTAGAGGGAGGGAGGGAAGAGAGAAAGAGAGAGAAAGAGAGAGAGAGAGAGAAAGAAACACTTTTGAGAGAGACACATTAATTAGTTGCCACCCGCACGCACCCCAACAGGGGCTGGGGATTGAACCTGCAACCCAGGTATGTGCCTTTGACTGGGAATCGAACCTGAGACCCTTCAGTGCACAGACCAATGCTCTAACCACTAAGCATGCCAACCAGGCTATTATCTTCTTTTAAGGACACAAGTCAGTAGATGTGGGAACTCCTAGGTAACCCAAGATGAGCTCATCTCAAGACCCTTCACTGAATCACATCTGCAAAGATGCTTTTTCCAAATACATTCTCATTCATAGGTTCCAGGGGTTAGGGCATGGACCTATCTATTATTCTGGGGCCACTATTCAACCCGCTCGGAGGTGTGGCTCCAGAACCAGACCTAGTTCTGGAATTCTGAGGCCAACTCCGTAAGTCTTGGATCTGGGGATTCTCACACTGGAGTGTGCCTCAGAGACAGGGGGAGGCTTGGAAAATGCAGGTTCCAGCCCAGCTGGTCGGAGTTGCCCCAGCTTGTTCTCTGGTGGTGCTGACGCTGAGACCTCTGTCCCCACAGGTTCGGACCAAGGATGTGCTGTTTGAGAGCATCAGCCACCTGATCGACTACCACCTGCAGAATGGGCAGCCCATTGTGGCTGCTGAGAGCGAGCTGCACCTGCGAGGTGTGGTCAAGCGGGAGCCCTGAGCCAGGTGTGTATTTGGCCCTGCTGCTTTGGCCATCACCCGTTCATCACACTTCTTTTCATTTTAAAAAATGAGAAAGAATTCACACGCCACATAGTGTGTCCGTTACAGTGGATACCTCAGTAGTTTTTAGTATCTTCACAGTTGTGCAACATCCCCCTGTCTAATTCCAGAACATTCCATCACCCCCAAAAGAAGCCCTGTCTCTCTTAGTAGTCACTTCCCACCTCCTCCCCTAGCCCCTGACAAATACTAACCCACTTCCTGTCTCTGTGGATGTGCCTGCTCTGGACATTTCACATAAATGGACTCACACTGTGTGGCTTTGTTTGTCTGGCTTCTCTCACTGAGCGTCATGTCTTCGAGGCTCATACACATTGTAGGGAGTGTCAGTACTTACCTCCTGTCCATGATTGATATTTCATTATGTGCATGGGCTATGTTGTATGTATCCATTCATCATCGGATGTGTATGGGTTTTTGTGTGGCTGTCTTCATTGCCCTTGGGTGGGTCTGTACCTAGGAGTGGGAGGGCTGAGTTGTTATGGGGACTGTTTAACTGGTGATAAAAATTTCCAGGAGGAGGCAGCATTTGGCTACCCTGGAAGAGGGAACCAGTGTGGCCTGGGTCCTGTGGGCTGGAGTGTCAGGGGGATGGTGAGATGAGAAGGTGCACCCTTGGCCGTTCCATTTTGG
This sequence comes from Lasiurus borealis, assembly GCA_004026805.1. Taxonomy (NCBI): domain Eukaryota; kingdom Metazoa; phylum Chordata; class Mammalia; order Chiroptera; family Vespertilionidae; genus Lasiurus; species Lasiurus borealis. Next base: position 12,484 of record PVJN01028909.1, on the reverse strand, counting down.
TGCTGGGGAGCCACAGGAAGGTTTTGAGTAGGGTAGGGCCAGGCAGATATAAGACTTCTCTGGTGAGAGAGGAGGGCTTTGGGGTGAACTCGGGGGTGGGACAGGCAGGAGAGGACATGGCTGAGCTGGGGTGTGAGCTGTAGAGTGACATGAGCTGCATTTGTGGAAGAGGGAGAGGCTCTTTTATCCCCATGACAAAGGTCTCCTCCCTGCCCCCAAATAGGCCTGGCTGTTGGCAGAGATGGGGTTCCCAGTCTGGGGAAGAGCTCCAGGAATTGGGGGTGGGCCTGTGGAACACCTCAAGTGATCTGCAGTGCTCTGGGACATGTGCCAGGTTACAACCTGATTGCCTTCTGTCCCCAAAGTTGTTTGTGGCCTGAGAAATTACAATGGCAATTATAATAGTTGCTAATGCAGCTGTTGCTGTGTCCAAGGACTGTGCTCACATCCCCACATCTCCCACGAGGTTCTGAGACAGGCACAGTTATCAGTGTTCTCATTTTGCAGAAGAAACAGCACTCAGATTAAGACACTCCCCTAGGGCACACTTCGAGAAAATGGAAGAACTGGGACTTGAACCTGGGCTGTTGGGCCTGAGACTCCCTGCTGGGTTACTTTACTGCAATGCAACCAAGGTCTGGAGCACCTAACACGTGAACCCAGGTCTCTGGTTGCTGTCTCTGCTGACTCTTGACTTCTCCGCTTTCTCCTCCAGGTGATGGTTCCCACCCTGGGCTCCTGTTCCTGCTCCCCAGATGTCCCTGTTGTGGCCTTACAGCCTTTCTCTGGACCCTGGTTAGGCTGAACTGCTGCAGTCTCTCCTTCTTCCACATGGGCCTTGAATCTCTCTTCTCCAGCCCACTATTTGCTGGGCCAGGTCAACCATGCCAAGAGAGGGGGGCCCAAGACCTCCCCCTTCTCTCTCACTGAGCCCCCTGCCTCTTCTCTTTTGCCTGGAGTGAGGGTGTATATACCAAAGACAGAACCGTTTCTCGCCTTTAACAAAAATATATTAAAAAAATCCCTCGGTGTCCTGGTGAGGTCCTGGTGGGACAGGGAGACACAGTCTCTTTTCCTGGCTGGCCTTCAGCTCATGTCCCTGGGAGGGGAAGGTCCCCAGGTCCCTGGCATGGAGCAGGAGTCCTGTTTTGGCCCAACTCAGTGTTTTCACCTGAAAAATTGGTGCGCAGTTTTTGAGGGAGAATTGAGGTGCTTTGGGTCCTCAGGCCAAGACACACGCTGATGTTGAAGTGGGGGGCAGTCTTGGGGGTATTGACCTGCACTGGACATTTCAAATCTGTTTGTAATTAAACTTGGGAATGATCACGAGGAGCGTGAGCCCACTGCACATTAAGGGGCCCTCTTGGTTGGGGGCTGCAGTCAGTCTCCCCAGTGGAAAGCCAGGTGGCACCAGATTTGGCCTCCTGGGGGCTAGAGGAGTTGGGGGGCTGAGGGCCTGGTAGGGGAATAAGAGGATAGTCTGCTCTCCTAGAATCCCCAACATTTCTCAAATACCTCTATTTTTAGAGATAAGAATGCCCCAACTTATCTACTAAATGCACCCTAATTTCTCTTTGGAAATACCTATTTTAATCTTCCCAATGCTACAACCCTTTTTCTTGAGATATCCCAGAGTATCTGACAAAAAGCTCCTTGTTTTCCTTAGGTTGCTCCTATCTTGCTCCTAAACATGGCCTGATCCCTCAGGGATCCCAACTTCTTTCTTCCCCGTTTTCTTGACATGCAGCCACACCCTCAAAGCTCCTACTTCTCCCTGATGCCCACTTCCTCCTCTAGCACCGACTTCTACCTTCCAGAACTTCCTGCAGATGGGTTCTGAGACCCTCCCTCCCAGAGACCACTCTCTCCCAGGACCCTCCTCTAACTCCTCCCCCCAAAATGGAGGCATCTCTCCCAAAGATGTCCCCAGCCCTCTCCACACCCCACCAGGGCCACATTCCTGCCCAGGGTTCGGGTCTCTGGAGAGGGATGTGCTTTCCCTGCAGTCTGCAGGCCTGGAGCCTAGTGAGGGTATAGGGAGTAAAAGCCACTCTGCTCTGCCCCTAAGTAGGGGTGAAACCATCAAAAGGTACAGAAGGGGTCTCTGATGTCATGTCTCTTACTTCAGTGACATGGAGACTGAGAGCCACCAGTCTGTCCATTGGTCCATCTGCCCATCCACCCACCTACCCATCCATCTATTATTCACTCATTCTTCAGTCCATCCATCCACACCCCCTCCTCCTGCATCCTAAGATCCTTTAATTGTCTGCACTGAGCTTCTCTTATCTGCCAGAAGCTTTAGTAGCTCAGGGGGATGCAACAGTGACCAAGACAGACCTGTCCTCATGGGATTAATAGTCAAATGACATTAACCAGCAAATCACCAGAGTGTCCAGTGACAGTTGTGGAGTGGACACAGCGGAGGCAAAGCTGGATGCCAGGGAGAGCTGCCAGGAACCTTTTAAGCACAGAGGTGATACAGTTCCCAAATGGGAAACATACTGTTGGGGGCAGGATAGGAATGGGGGTGGCTGACAGAATGCTCTGGGGGTTGGACCAAGTAGTGTGAAGAAGTGTCAGATTCCAGAGAGTTGTAAGCCAGAGAGGTCTAAATGCTTTTCATTCATTCATTCATTCATTCATTCATTCATAGCCCTGGGTCCTCCAAGGCCTGGCACCATCCCCTTAAAAGTTTCATTTAGCACTCCTGCTAGGCATGTGCTGAGAGCTGCACAAACTCAGGGTGCTCAGAGGGGTGAGGAGGCTTCCCAAGAAGCCACACCACTGGGAGGTGGCAGAGCCGGGGTTTGAACCTCATCACCTCCCCCATCCTGCTCCTGGACCCAGGGAAGCCATATCTGTCATCATATGGTGACAGGAACTACAAGCCTGGCTCTAGCTGGATTCCCACCCTGTCTCCAGTCCATTCTATCTGCAGTTACTCAGTTAGCAAATCTCCCCGCCCTGGCCTCGCCCTCAAGGATCCCTGGGTGGGAGGTAGTAGAAATGTTGGTTCAGATTCTGCTGTGCAGCCTTGGACCAGTTACTTCCCTTCTCTGAACGGGGACTCTGCAGAATCAGGCCATTCCGCCAGGCCTCAGTGTTTTCCTTATCTGGAAAACAGCTCCCTCCTCCAGTGCCTTGTGGGGCCTGGTCCCTCTTGGGAGCTTGCAGACAGGTCTTTAGTCCCCTTTTCAAAGAAAAAGGCAGCTTAGAGCCGGAGCTGCCTGGGCACAAGGTGGCTCCTCAGGCCTAGAGCTGGGATGGCAGGCTCTTTGTCTTTGAGCCGCCTCCCTGTGTGTCCTCCACGCCTGTCTGCTGGATGCCACAGGGGGCAGCCTATGACTCAGGCCTGAATCCCGGGAAGTACCACCTTCCTGCTTCTCCTCCGAGACCTGCCACTTTCCCCTTTCCATTTAGTATGCTCCTGGGAATGGAGGAGAGGGTGAGGACTGAGGCGGGAGGGGGTGAAGACCAAGGCCGCAGCCTGAGGGGCACAGTTTAGGGTGAGTGGGGATGGTGGATATCTTCTAGGCCCCCTTTCTAGCTTGGGCCCGAAACCGACAGCCTCCTCATCTCTGATTCCAGGGAGGCTACAGCTCAGGGTTTGGGGGAGTCCTGGCGGAGGAGTGGGGGGCTGCCCCACCTGTCAGTCACAGGGCTCCGCAGAAGCAGCAGAAGGTTTTGTTGACTTGGAGAGGTTTCTGTTTGGAGTCAGAGCCGGTGGCCTCCCTGCCCTGGTCCTTCCAAGGCAGCCCACAGGACAGGTGTTTGGAATCTATCCCCAGGTACTTTCCCCCTCTGGGCCTCAGTTTCCCCAGCCCCCAAATGTGATGGGGTGGGGCTTCTGGCTGGTCAAGGTTCTGGGGTTCACTTTGAGGCCTGGCAAGACCTCCTCCTGGCTGAGTCTCTTTCCTCACCAATGGCCGCGTTTGTGAACTGATGACCAGCACTTACATCACACATGTTTAGGCCTGTTTCAGTACTTTGCAAATAGTAACTCTGAGGCTGTGATGCCCGTGGACCACTGAGGAGAAGGAGGCAGAGAGGTTTGGACACTTTCCAGAAGTCACAAAGCAGGAAATATTGGTACTAGGATTCAAACCCTGATCAAGTGGCTCCAGATTAATGTCTGAGTTGCTTAGCACAGGAATCAGCACAGAATAAATTCACTACATCCTCTTTCAGCTCAACTGGGGAGGGAGATCCTGCCCCCAAGATGGGCAAGGGTGAGTGGGGATTGAAGCCCCCAATTCCCAGGTCAGCCTGGGACTGCCCTTCCTTGCAGACCCTAGCTGGTTACTTCCCCTTCCTGGGCCCCACTGTCCCTGTCCTGTCAATGGAGGGAAGGTGGCTGAGGCCCCCACTGCAGAAAGGAGCACTGTTCCAGGAGTCATCCTTCCTGTCATCTTCCCATTTGTCTGGCAAGTTTTCATTCAAGACCCCAGTGTCTTGGAGACATGGCAGCGCTAGGACAGAAACAACCCTCCCAACCACAGCTCCAAGCCCAGTGGGGCAGCAGAATCACACAAGTAATTGCTCTAGGGCACTCTTCATGACAGCTAAAGTTGGGGTTCAGTGGGCTCTGTGAGGCTGTAACACAGGGCTGTCCCAGGCAGTGGTGAGGTGATGCATTCACTGATGTCTGCCTCCCCTGGCATGCTGGTGTTGCCCCAGCACAAAGTGGGGCTCGGTGTTTGCTGGGTGAGCAAATCTGAGACAGGCCTCCTGGAATCATGGCCCCTCTGAGCCTGCTTTCCCCATGTGGACATGGGACTCTCTCTCAGGTCCAGCGGATGTGTTGGAGGGGCGGGGCCTCCATCTGGCCACTTTATCTTGCTGGCTCCTCACAAACTGAGACTGGACTTGGGACTGGTCGGCATTGGGTGCCAGAAGGGGAAAGTGAGATTAAGAGGGAGGGCAGAGAGTGAGGAAGCAGAGGGTTTAGGGCTGGCAGGTCACAAAGCAGGGGGGTGGGATCCCAGAGGGGCCCTGAGATCTTAGAAGCTGCCAGGCCTGGGGTTGCCTTGGTTTCTCTCTCTGTGGGTAGCACGCCTGCGCTCTCCCTGCTCCCCTCCAATAACATTTTCCTGTTACGATTCTTATTCACCTGGGTCCCTCAGTGGGCACTGCCTCTGTGGGATGCATCACAAAGTGGGCCTTGCATCCCTCGGTCACAGCTGTGCCCTAGCGTCTGTGTCATTGTCCAACATCCAGTACGTGCTCAATAAACATCTGCCCGTGAGATGGAGGAGCAGTCCCTTCTGTGGCTTCTGGGGTGACTTCGCTGAGCGATGCCCGTTCACCAGGAGGAGTGGGGCTTAGCTGCTGGGTCCCTATTTCTAGAAGGAAACGTTCACCTTTCTCGTCTATGTGGGGGGAGAGTTGGGGGAAGGACGTTAGAGCCTGGCACTGAGACAGCGCTCAGTGGTAAATTCAGATGCAGTTATTATTGCTATTATTATTTTATTCTAACTCGAGAAAGCTGCTCACCCGAGAAAGGGCCGACAGCAAGTGTGGGTCTGCGCCCCTCCCCACATGAACTGAGGCCGAGGCGCGGGGTTCCTGCTCCTCGGGGTCCTCCATCCGCAGGGACCGGCGCTAGGGGTGTCCATCAGCAAACTGCGACCACCTGCTTTCCCTCCCACTTACCCGCGTCGGCGCCCTGGGTCCCCGCGAGGCGCCTGGTGCGCCCGGCCCCCACCCCCCGCCGGGGTGGCGCGGGGTGCGCGGCGAGGCGGGGGGGCGGGGGCGGGGGCGGAGGGCGGCGGTACTAGGGAGAATACGGCGGCGCGGCGGCCGGGCTGGGCGGTTTCCCGCCGCGGCCGGTGAATGAGTCCGACTGCGCTGCCGCCGCCGCCGCCCTGGTGGAAGCAGCAGCCTCGGCCCCCGCCCCGGACCCGGAGCCTCCGCGCCGAGACCCCGGCGAGCCCGCGGGACAGCCTCAGCCGCGGGACACCACCCCTGGCAGGTGAGTTCAGGGACCCCGCCAGGATCCGCAGGGGCTGCTAGGACCCCACCCCCACCCCCCGCTGAGTTAACCGCGGGGTGGGGGTGGGTTACGGGGGCAGTCTCGGGGGGGAAGGGGGTGCGCAGGGATCAGCCGGCTGCGCTGTGGGTCCCCAGACTCCTCTCCTCTCCCTTCCCCCACCCCACTTGCCTGGACCCTCCGTCCTGGGAGAAGCCACAGGTGGGTGGGAGCCGGATGGGGGGGGCGGAGCTGGCACACGCGGGGGTCCACCCACACCCCGAGGGTGCGGTCCCTGTGCGAAACCCTTTAAAAAGCGCTTGAGGTCCTCAAACCCGGGGTGGGGGCGAGAGAGGGGGCCGCGCTCCCCTGGGAGCTTCCCTACAGCGCGAGCACCCCACCTCCGGGGCTGTGCCTGGAAGTTACGCGCGACCTCCGGGGAGAGGGGGGGCGGGTCAAGCCCTTCCTACCCCGCCCCCTCCCCCCTGGATCCGGGTGGCCCCCAGACAGGTGCCAGGCACCCCCTGGCAGCAAGCACCCCAGCGCGCGCAGGCCCGCAGCTCCGGCCCCCGCTTCTCTCCGCAGACTCGGCGCGGCCCCATGAAGAAGACCAACATGTGGTTCCTGGAGCGGCTCCGGGGGTCCGGGGAGGACGGCGGCGCGGCGGGGGGCGAGGCGGGGGACAAGGCCGCCAAGGGGCCCCTGTACAGCAACGTGCTCACGCCCGACAAGATCCCCGACTTCTTCATCCCCCCCAAGCTGCCGGCCAGCCCCGCGGAGCCTGAGGGGCCGGGGGAGCCGGGCCCGGCCGCCGCCGCCGCCGCCGAGCCCAGCGCGGCCGCCGCGGCGTCGCCCCGCCGCGCCCCGCGGAGCCCGCGGCTGCCCGCCAAGCTGGCGGCCGAGAGCCGCAGCCTGCTGAAGGCGGCCACCCGGCACGTGATCCAGATCGAGAGCGCCGAGGACTGGCCGGCCGAGGAGGCCACCAACGCCGACCCGCAGGCGCAGGGGGCCATGTCGCTGCCCTCCGTGCCCAAGGCGCAGACGTCCTACGGCTTCGCCACGCTGGCCGAGAGCCCGCACACGCGGCGCAAGGAGTCGCTGTTCCACAGCGAGCACGGCGCGCTGGCCCAGGTGGGCTCCCCGGGGGCGCGGCGCCGCACGGGGGGCGGCAAGGCCAACGGGGGCGACCGGGCGCCCCGCGAGGCGGGCGGCGCGCTCATGAGCCCCAGCCGCTACTTCAGCGGCGGCGAGAGCGACACGGGCTCCTCGGCCGAGTCCTCGCCGTTCGGGTCCCCGCTGCTCTCGCGCTCCGTGTCGCTGCTCAAGGGCTTCGCGCAGGACAGCCAGGCCAAGGTGAGCCAGCTCAAGCACTCGGTGGGCCGCCACGGCTCCCTGTCGGCCGACGACAGCACCCCGGACACCAGCCCGGGCGCCCGGCGCCGCCTGACGCGCCGCGCCGCCCCGGAGCCGGGCGCCGAGCCGGGCCCGGCGGTGCCCCGCGCGGAGCACGCGGTGCGCATGGGCCCGCGGGGCAGCGTGCGGCTGCTGGCCGAGTACGAGGCGGCCCAGGCGCGGCTGCGGGTGCGCCTGCTGGCCGCCGAGGGCCTGTACGACCACCTCTGCGACGCCCGGAGCATCAACTGCTGCGTGGGCCTGTGCCTCGTCCCCGGGAAGCTCCAGAAGCAGCGCAGCACCATCATCAAGAACAGCCGCCACCCCGTCTTCAACGAGGACTTCTTTTTCGACGGCCTCGGGCCGGCCAGCGCCCGCAAACTGGCCCTCAGGATCAAGGTGGTCAACAAGGGCAGCAGCCTCAAGCGGGACACGCTGCTGGGCGAGAAGGAGCTGCCCCTGACCTCCCTGCTCCCCTTCTTGTAAAGGCCCCCCGGCTGCCCGCGCGCCGCCGTGCCTCCCGCCGGGGCCCGGGGGAGACCCACCTCCCTCCCCTCCCCACTCCAATTCTGACGGGCGGGACGGGCGGGCGGGCGGACGGCAGGAGACTAATCGGCCGCACCTGGGGCTGGGAGGAGGACGTGGGTTTAAACTCAGGCTGGGCTGGGCTCTCCTGCGAGCTGCACGGTGACCAGGATGCTATTTTTCATGGATTAAGTTATTTGGAGGAGGAAAAGAGGGGGGGCTGCCAGGGAAGAGAAGGCCATTGGCAGGGCTGAGCCCTCCCCCTGTTCACCAAAGTCCCATGTCCCCTGATGTGGTCTCGCCACTTACAGAGTTCTCAGGTGGCTGGGAACCTGTGCCAGGAGGGGGCCGAGGTGGGGCAAAGACTTAGAGGTCTCCAGTCCTGAGACGGGGCTGAATCTTTTCCCGTGTGGCCCGAGTGTCCTCGTCCCCCAGGTCTGCCAGACGCCTCCCCCCACCCCCGGAAGCAGTGCCAGGGCCCGGGTTCGGGTTCCGCTACCAATGCCCCAGGGGGCTGTGGGAGGCAGCAGAGCTGAGGAGCTCACGGTGCAGGAAATCCCAGAAGATGAAAATGGGAACAAGGATGGGAACAATGGCTCCGCTTCTGTCCCCAGAGCCAGACGCACCCCCCCTCCCGGGGCCGTTTCCCTCCAGCACCTTCTTTGCTTGCTTTTTGGGGTAGAGGCCTGCCTGGCTGGTCCACTGCATCTGCTTGGGAGCCCCGGGGTTGCTGGGGCACCTGGAGCCTCCCTCCCCTGGAGAGGGATGCTCTGAAAGCACCCGGAGAGCAGCCCCCCTTGCCCAGGACTCCCATCCCCCATCCCTCCCACACGCTGCCACCCCGCCCCCTCCGGCCCAGCACCCTTGGCAGCTGGACACCAGGGAGTGCTGCCCGGTGACTGATGGCTGTGGCTTTTACTCCACGTGTGTACATAGGTTTTGGTTAGAGTGGGTGGGAGAAAGGGACAAAGGGGCGGGCTGGGGAATGCTTTTCCTGCTGGTAGGTGGCTGCACAGGTTGGCTTGTGTCGGGATAATTTTTGTGGAGGTTTTCCAGCTCAAAGACACAAATGGTACAGTTTGAAGCAGGGGCCAGCTCGGCCAGGCCAGCTCTGTCCCTTCATTTCTCCTGGGCCGCCTGCTGGGCATGGATGGACCAGGGCAGCTCCGAATCCTGGAGCGCCCCTCCCTGTTGAAACATTGTCCCTCTTGACTCTAGGTTTCCAAGTCCCAGGAGGGGAGAGGTGAAGGAGCAGATCCTCCCCCCCCTCCGCCCCCGGGGCTGGAGAAAGCGCCAGTGCACCCTGCACTGAGATGGAAGAGCCCTTGGAGCTGGGGTCCCTTTTAGTGCCCGCTTTGGTCTCTGTCCTGGGCCTGTTCCTTCCTGCTCCTGCTTCTGCTCCTGCCTTCATAGGGGCTCCCCCTTCACTCTGGAACTTGGACACCACCAGAGCCAGGCTTGGTGGCCGAGGAGGCAACAGAGGGCCCTGCAAGGAGCTAGATGCTTGGAGCTCATGCCCCTCCTGTTCTTTCTGACCCTGGCCTTCCCCCAGCCCCTGCTTTCCCTCTGGGGCCTCCCGTTTTCATCTGCCCCATGCACTGTTTTCATATCTTTGTGTTCGAAGCTGACAGTGGGTAAACCTTTATGACACCCTTCCTAAGTGTGTTTGTTTATAAATGCTGTTTTTAGTGCAATAAAGGTGTTTCAGGAATGCGGGGGTGGAGATTTGCCTTCTTCGCTGTTTAATAACACGAGAGGAATTTTGTCTCGAAATCCAAGGGGGATGGCGGGAGCCTTCAAGATCAGGGAAGTCCTCAACCCTTTCAGCTCCTCTGCTCGGGGAGGAGGCAAGGAAGCAAGATTGCCCAGGGTGATGTTGCCATGGCCTCCCTCCCCACCCCCAGGCCCTGTTATAACAACAGCTAACATTTGCTCAGCAGGTGTCTGCGGGCGGCGCCGCTCTTACTCTCCATCTAACCACCTGAATGGCCGCCTTCATGGCAGCCCCTGAGAAGGCTGTCCACATCCTCCTCTCGCAGGTTCGGTCACCTGCCAAGGCAGCCTAGCTAACGGAGCCAGGACTCGAACTTGCGCCCTCACTGTGGCCACCATGGAGAGAATTGGCAGGATTTGCCCCTTCCAGGTTCTGTTTCCTGGGGACAGACTGGACATGTGGTGCCATCATTAACAGAGACCCCCTTGGATCCCACCAGCTGCCAACACAGGAGCACCCCCACTGACCTATCCTCATCCTCATCTGGTCTGCCCAAGTCCCTGCGATCAGACAGGAACCAGAAAGCAAGTGTGTCAGCCAAGAGGCCAGCGCCCCCACCCTCTGTCCCTCTCACATACCCCAGGCCAGGCCTTCTCTCCCCACAGAGCCCCCAGTTCAGGTCCCTGTTTCCTGCTCTGACCCCAGGCCCGCTCCTTCTTCTCTCCAGGGTCCAGATTGTCAGGGCTGTCACGAAGTCACCAGGAGCCTTTGTGTGGGGTTGGGGTCCTGAGCAGCCCTCCACTGGCTGACAACTGCCAGATGAGCTGCGCTAACGAGGCCTGGTCGGGACCCAGGATGTGTTGCCAGGGCAACCGGGCGCCTTCTCTCCTTTTCCCCACCAGCCGCTCATCACTGGGCAGCCTGTGTGTGTGCATGTGGGATTGCGTGCCTCTGTGTGCGTCTGTGTGGACCATGTATGTGTGCATTCACACAACAGTGGGTTTTGGCACATGTGTAACTACATGTATGACTTATGAACATATATGCTTGTGCATAGATGTCAGTGTGGGTATAATTATGTGTGAGCACGTATGCACATATGTGTAGACATGTGTGTCAGCAAGTGTGTGTGCTTGCATTTCTGTATGGGCTGTGCATATGTTCCCCCTTATGTGTACCCATGTACATGCATGTAACCCTGTGAGTGTGTAAATATGTGTTATTATGTAATTGTGCACATGTGTGTCACCATGTGTGTGCTTGTGTGTGCTGTGGCTGCCCTCTGCCTAACTATGTCCAAAAGGACATAATAGGACCAGTGGCTCCAGAAAGCCCCCTCCCTCCTCTCTCCATGCTGGTTCTTCACTAGGAACACCCTCACCTATGTACTCTCACTCAGACTTTGGGTCTCCACCCACTGCCTCTTCCTCAGGGCAGCCCCTACCCTGACAAAGTCAGACCCTTTTTTAGATTCCTTGTTAGTGTAACACACTGACTTGCACTATCCATCTGATCAGAATGATCTGTTATTTGCAAATGCAGTATCCCAGTGCTCAGCCCATGTGTAAACAAAAGTGACATTTGCACTCTCCCTCCAGCCCAGCTATCATCTGAGGCTTCCCACTGTCAGAAGGGCCATGGGCATCCAGGGCCACCACTAACAGTAGGCACCTCATTTGGTGCAATCACAAAATGCTGCCCCTTTCTCAAAGTGGAGCCAGCACAGTGGACAGGGGAGCCAAAAGATGAGGAGTTAGATGCCTGGAGACCTTGTAGGCATCTGGATCCAGCTGTGCCTGAAGTCCATAACTGCTCACCATTTCAGTTCAGAGAAGCAAGGATGTCTTTTTAAAAAAAAAAGTTTTTTTATTGATTTCAGAGAGGAAGGGAAAGATATTGGCTGCCTCCTGCATGCCCCCCTATTGGGAATGTGGGGAGATCAAACCTGAAACCTGGGCATGTGCCCTTGGCTGAAATCATACCTGAGATCCTTTAGTCTGCAGGCTGACCCTCTATCCACTGAGCCAAACCGGCTAGGGCTAAAGTCCTTTCCTAGCTTGATTTCTAATTTACTTATTTGCAGTCAAGGAACACTGATTCAGAGAGTCTCCAGTATGAGGAAGGAGGAAATGCACTGAGCTAGGTGTGCCCCAGTCTGACAGGAAGGAGGGCAGTATCCTAGAACCTGGGATTTGTACATCCTAGAGAGCTGGGGAATGTGGGCCTGGGTGAGGCAGTGAGCATTAATCAAGGAGAGGTTTGCAGAAGGAACAGAACCTGAAATAGGGAAGAAGTATTGGGGTAGCAGGCACATTCCAGGGGTAAAGGGAAGGGGCTCAGGAGTCCAGCCAACTGGGGCCTCCATCCCACTCCACTTCAGCCTCGGCTGCAGCGCCTGCTCTGATCTGTCCATTGCCTTCTCCTGCTGCCCAGCTTGGAAACCTTCCATGGCTCATCATGGCCCCACACGCTATGCATGCCCCACACGAAAGCCCACAGACCCTTCCTGGAACCTTTACTTGTGTAGTGCCCATCTCCCCAGCACACCTGAACTCTGACATGCCCGGTGAGCATTCCATGGTGGAATTCCAGCCCGGGACTTTCCACTCTGCAGCACAGTGTGGCTGTGGGCGAGTCATGTGACTTGTGTGGGTCTCAGGCTCCGCACGAGCAATGCTTCAGGCCTGGTGATGAGGCTCAAGCTCATGTGTGGAAAGAGCTCCTGTTCTGTGGAAGCAGGCACAATATAGCAATGATAATATAATCACATTAGGAGGGTAATTATAGGCTGCCAGCAGACCCTCTGAGGTCAGTGGCTTCCTTGGTCCTCCTGCGCTGGGGGCCTTTTCCCACTGCACCTGCCCCTCTGTCCAGCTGCTTGC
>PVJN01028908.1:0-26834 GCA_004026805.1 Lasiurus borealis | reverse complement strand
CAGACTGGCAGGGGAGTGGTTAGGGATGACCAGGCTGGCAGACAGAAGTGGTTAGGAGCAATCAGGAAGGCAGGCAGGTGAGAAGTTGAAAGCCAGCAGTCCTGAATTGTGAGAAAGATCTCTGATTTCCCATTTAGGCCCAATCCTACCGGGATCTGGCTGCCATTCCTGGAGTGGTCCCACATTGGAGAAGATGCAGGCTGGGCTGAGGGACAACACTCCCCCCCCCCGCCCCATCACCACTCTGCATGAATTTTATGCACTGGGCCTCTAGTGTGTTATATTAGTAAAAGCTCTCACCTTTGGGTCTAAACATAATACTATGAAAATAAGTAGAAAAATTTTTTTCTTATATATTTCTTCTCTATCTGCATCAGTAACAAACTAATTGTATTGTATTTTAAACATTTTAAAATATATTTTTATTGATTTCTGAGAGAAAGGGAGAGGGGGAGGTAGAAACATCAATGATGAGAGAGAACCGTTGATTGACTGCCTTCTGCACACCCCCCAGTGGGGATCTAGCCCACAACCCAGGCACGTGCCCTAACCAGGAATCAAACTATGACCTCCTGGTTCATAGTTTGACACTCAACCACAGAGCCACACTGATCAGACTACTGTCTTTAAATTCTACAGTTCTTCCTCTCATTCCCTTTTCTGTGAAAACAATATAAAATTAATTTATAGCCAATAACAAGTTAATAAATAAATCATAATAAAAACTAATAAAGAAGATTGGGAGGAGTGGCCATTTAGAAGTGATGAATATCTTACTGTGAAATAATACTAAATGGGAAATTATTTGGGCACTTACAGTGTTATAGACTTAAAACGGAAACTGTAATTTTAGGTTGTGAATGCACTGATACAATACCTTATCAGACAATGGGAAGAAATCATTCACTTTAGAGAATTGGAGCATGAAAATCAGATAGCTGAATGAAAGTGAATGTACTATAAAGAAAGTGGAGATTATAGGGCTGGAGGGGTAAGTACAGAGGTAGTTATATAGATGAAAAATTTAAAGAAAATAATCCCAGTGGAGTTTATATTGAAGATAAGTGAAGAAGAGAGACAAAAGATGAAAAAAATGTATGAGCTGCTCCATTTCTTAGCTCTCCATGGCATTTCATACAGACTCCATGTACTTTCTGCTTTTTACAAAACAATCACCACTAATGTCAAGATAATAGTTTTAAAAATCATCTCTATATGACCACAGTCATTATGTACCTAATTTTTAAATGAACTTGGAAAAAAGTAATTTTCTTTGACATAGCTACATATAATCTAGCAATTTTAAGGTTTCATGTATAAATCATGGAATACGGGGCTGAATTATTTTCATTCCTATAAATAATAACCATTTATATCAATTTAAGTAATTTAAAAATGATTTGAGGTACGGTTCTTTCTGGATGTTTGAATTTTGTGAAATTAACACCTGTTAAATACATCACAGAGGTGTCCTATGATGAGCCCTCATTCACCAAAGACTGTGAAATAGAGAAGTTTGTTACTAAAGGATTTGGAGGTGGCACATGGCACCCCTGAGGGAGCCACACAGGGAGGTCAAAACAAAATGGAGGCAAATAACTTAAATAAAAAATCCCAAGAATAAAAAAAAACAAAATAAAAAAAACAACCCACAAACACAGGTGAATCTGTTAATTAGTTAATGTGTTCTTTGGCATCAATTATTTATCATTAGTTACTACTTTTTCTTTTTCATGGAAAGTATAGGTATTGGCATAAAAGTAAACAGAGGTTTAAGTATAGATTGTAGATAGAGGTTAGATATTGATTATTTTATGAAGTATTTCAGAGTAAATCTGTATTTTGTTCATTATATGTTTATTTGTTTATTTCTTAGTGAGTATGTTATGTATAAGTTGATACTACAGGAGCTAAAAGGTTCAACATACTCAAATTAAAAAAAAATCTCTTTATAAAATGTTAAGTTAGGCCTCCAGATAACACAAACCCACAAGATGAAGGGGTACTATATATATATATATTTCTTGATTACTTATTCTTATTTTTATCTCCCAATTTCCTCCTCTGATGTAACTTTATATTTAATTTTTGTTAGTTTAAAATAAGTAAGACTCAAAACAGTTAAAGGGAGATGATAACACAAATAGGTAACAATACTAACTAAAAACAAAAAGCAAAGAATCATATCCAGAGAATCATAATAGAAAACATAATTAGCCCTGACTGGTTTGGCTCAGTGGATAGAGCGTTGGTCTGCGGACTCAAGGGTCCCAGTTCTATTCCGGTCAAGGGCATGTACCTCGATTGTGGGCACATCTCCAGTAGGAGGTGTGCAAGAGGCAGCTGATCGATGTTTCTCTCTCATTGATATTTCTTGCTCTCTATTCCTCTCCTTTCCTCTCTATGAAAAAGAAATAAAATATATTTTAAAAAAAGAAAACATAATTAAATATTAATGCAATCTCATTTAATATATCTTATAGTTAGATTGAGGAAAATATGTTTACTGAATAAGACTACATATTAGGAAACTATAAGACCATAGGCTTTAGTGTGTAATAAGCCAAGTTTCATGAGTTACAACTCTAAGGCATAGCTATCAAAGAGACATAATATTAATATATTGTTTATATATACGTGTAATTTATACTGTATCATATTATATATTATATACATACATGTAAACATATATAAATATTTTGCCTATAAAACCTATGCCTTATGATTATATCATTTAGAAATCTTGCTGATTTATATGAAATCCTCAGGGGACTCTTGTATTTGGCTTTCCAACAGATGAAAACTGTAATGGGTAGTTTTATTTGCAGAAACTCTAGGAGTGTGGGCTGCATTTTAAAGGCACAAGAGCTATTGGTTTTTACAGACTTTGTTTGAATCTCGCTTCCACTTCTTACTTGATGAGTCACTTTCCAGTTCTGACCTTCAGCGGCAGAATGGGAATAATTATGCCGTTTTCATAGGAAATGAAAATCATAAGTAAATTGCCTTATGTATCATAACAGAAACAAATTCCTCCTGCCACTCACAGCTTTTTTTTTTTTTAATACCATTGCCAGTTGTGTTTCCCTGCAGGACACAAGACTTTGTTCACTGCTTTGAAATCTCTCTCCCCTTCTGTTATAAAGCATATGTTCTTTGTAAAGGCTCATTTTTGGCCTCATGTGATTAATCATGTATTTATTACATTAGGCATATAATTATTTATGCCCCTAATATTATCTAGTGTATCAGGATAAAAAAGAGAATAAAAACTGTGTTTCCCCAGTAAGCAAGCTGTCCTCTTTATCCTTGTGTGTCGTTTACTGAAGAACAGGCAAAGTCAAGGCACAGGCTGTTTCTCACTATATTACTCTGAAAATAGTGAAAAGGCGCAAACTGAGACTATGCTTTGTAACTAGGGCCCCAGAGATAAATCCGATGAGGTTAACTACAGACTACTTGTTGGTGCATCAGGAAGAAATGGGTTACTTTTAGGACCGAGGCTCAATGGCCATGTGCTCTGCACAAAGGCTGGGGGCAAAGATGCTAAATTGATAACCCAATATTTGAACACTGGACTGGATGCAGATCTTGCATTTTATTTCAGGAAAGAAATACAGTAAGACACACACCAAAGAAATGTGAGAGGGAGATGGGAGTAGAAAATAATAAACACAAATTATAATAAAGACATAAATACTATTGGTACATAAAAATTGTGAAAGAAAAATATTTAAAGGAGATGATGTATATCGTGTTCAAAAGGGAATATCTTTAATGAGGGTAAAAGAGGATAAAGTAGCAAAAGAATCAGAGAAGATGTTTAAGAGAGAGCTGTATGCATGAGTTAAATGACAATGACAGTGACAATAATTTAATTATAAGTACATTTTATAAGGAACATCTTTGGTTTTATGGGTAAGAAACCATAGAGGATTTTAGCATAATTTAATTGATTTAATATTCAGCTGGTTTCAGTAACCCAAGAGACTTGAAAACTTTAGGGCTTTTTCATCTCAATTGATGAATTCAATTTCCTCATACTCAATCATATCAGTATAGCCATTTATTTAGGATGATGAAGGAATAGATATTTTTCAGAAATATCAGCTTGCTATCCAAATTGATTTTAGTCCTTTTGAAGAATAGTACTTTTCATCTTCAAAACATTTGAATGTCAATAATGGGTTGAAAAAAAATCACCTTTGATTTTCTTTTCCTTATTTCAACTTAATGCAGTTGTATTTGGGTACTCAGCCTGTATTACTCAATGTTGGGTTAGGGTGTACCACTTGACAGCACCATCTGCTTTAGTTTGTAATAAGCCAAGTTTCTTTCGTTAAAAAAAAAAAAAAAGGAGACTAAAGTTTAAGGCATGGGGCTAACAGAAGGAGTTAATCAAGAGGTAGGAAAGAGAATTCAGAGCTGAGGACCTTTGAAAGGGTCATCAGTTAAAGACCAAGGTCCAAAAGAATTCAGTATATCCAGTGAAAATATTACGAATTGATAATCAACTAATCTGGAGAATGATTCAGACCTGGGACTTTAGACGTAAATATGAGGGAAGGTGTTAAGTTTCTGGTATAGTCTTAGGTCATTTTAGGCTCTTCTAGGAATTTCATAGAAGCAGCGGCAAACCAAAATGAAGACTCCTAAAAGGAAAATGAGAGCCAAAGAGTTGAGATCACCAACTGGTTCAAACCCAAAGCAACAGTCTGGCATACAGGATAAAACTGGCCTTCTTTAAAAAACAGGATTCAGAATTCTTAAATTGATTATTTGGATTTCAGACATTCAAGAGATCAAGGCAGCTGTTAAATTGGGCAAACTGGAAAGTTTTAAAGTGATTCATCACTGTTTCAGTACAAAGAAGAGTTATTTTCTCTCACACTTAGTTTATGCATCATCCAATATCTTAAATTCCAAGGGACTGTCTCCTTTTTTGGCATTGGATAGGTGTCAGGTGTCCCAGAGATAACTCAGTCCATCGTGTGAACAGATGGATGAGGCCAGATGGAAGAAGCACTGATACAGCATCTGGGACCCTGTTGATGCTGAGGTCCATGAGGTTCCTGCCCGTCGTTTATAAGCCTTTAAGAAAGCACACCCCAAGCAACAATTACCATCTTTACTTGGTTTTCTGAAAACTCTTAAAATACAATTACTTAGTTCATGGCAAATCTTATTAAAATCTTTCTTCTTTTTCATTCTCCCAATGCTCGTAGGATGCAGCAGAAATACATTGTACTATGGATTACTAAGGGGGCCTGAGACTATCCAGAAAGTACACATAAATTACATATACAGGGGCCAAGGTTACAATGGTATCTCCATATGTGCAGTTGTGTATTTCCATCTGCTCACATCAATGGCTCCCTGGAAGATTTCTAGATTAATTGATGAAAGAAGAAACTCCACTCCTAAAAAACAAAACAAAAAAACAACAACAATAAGGGTCTGGTTCACAGCTGTAACTGTGTCTATGCTAATCATAAGTTGAGTTCCCCCACACGACAGCCCTGCTCAGGAGTGGCCCTAAAAGACTTTTATAACCTTTTGGAACCTCAATTTTTCCACATCTCTAAAGTGATCATTCAGTTACCATTATGTCAGAGTCTAGGCATGAGTATCAAATCACAAATGTGAAATCACATATAGAAAAGCACTCTCTACCTTGAAGTCACAGTATTTGTTCTACTTCTGGGGAAAACTTGGGAGTCTTCCTAGCATGCAAGGCCTAAAACAGATTGGAAAAGTCATCTTTGCTGTGCCCATCCCTTTGTCTGCTTTCTTCATCTGTGTCAGTTTGGAGGGCATAATGCCATCCAACTGTGCATGGTTCTACTTCTCAAGAACAGCTGCACAGAAAATACACTTAATACACATGTGCTAAAACAACTGGAATGTGACAAGGAAAATGCCTATTCAGCCTCACTCCCAGGGAAATCACAATGAGACAGTGATGCTTGTGAATAAGGCCAAATTAAAGGTTAAAATGGAAGACAGCCCCGATAATTGTGAACTTCAGTGGGACCGCTTGCAATCCATACTCCAGAGATTCAAGAAAGTACTGAGGAAGTTGGAAAGAATGTTCAAAATTCAAGACGTGTGAAGGAATTAATTTCCCTCTCTTGCTAATGTGTTAGATCTAAAGCCTGTTAAGCTCTACAGATGTTTAAATTGTACAGTTAGTGATATATGTCAATAGGATGTAGACTATCAAAGCAAAACAAGGTAAAGTACAGAATAATCACACTGGTGATTCTACTGTATAAAAATGCAAATGGAAAAGGAAAAAGAAATTGGTAATCCAAAGTAATAAGGAAAAATTGCCCATCATATTTGACACTAACTTGGAAGCTAACATACTAAATTAATCAACCTTCATTTACTTCCACAAAAGATAGCTCTTTCACCCAACTATTTTTTTTCATTCACCCATCAAATCCATTAAAACTTAGGGGAGTGTTCAGCTGGCAGGGCTCAGTGGTTGGATATCAGTCTATGAACCAGGAGATTATGGGCCAATTCCAGGTCAGGCATATGCCTGCTTTGTGGGCTTGATCTCCAGTGTGGGGCACACAGGAGGCAGCCAATCAATGATTTTCCCTCATCATTGATGTTTCTGTCTTTCTTTCCCTCACCCTTTCTCTATGAAATCAGTAAAAACATTTAAAAACAATTGGAAGAGTTGTCTTCATAGGCATGTATATCACAAGAAACTTATACATATGCTACCAATTTAATTCTTACATTAACTATTTTCAACAGATACAATATTTCTGTTTTACCCTTAAGGAATCTGACTTGTGGAACAGTTAAATAGAATGAATATAGAGGTACATTCATTAAGGAAGAGAACTGGGATTTTGAAACTTTTTTTTTTTCACTTGAAAATCAAATACCTTGTTCCTGACTGTTGAACACATACTTTGTCTGTTATAGTGAATTGAATTGAAAATTTTAAAGAATGTTTGGCAATTTCATAATAGCCTCTGAAAATTGGCAGCATCACAATGTAGAGATTTAGATATCTCTATTTTATGGGCTGAGTGAGGGGAGGATATAACAGTGAATTCTGTTTTCCCATTTTTGGTCTCAAGAAGTACATTGAGTGGCCAGATTATTATGATTTCTGAACACATAATAATCTGGACACCCAATGTATATCCTATATAATAAAAGGTTAATATGCAAATTGTCCCCCTCAACCAAGTGTTTGAACAGCAAGCAGGCAAGTCAACTACCCATGTCCCCTCCCCCTGGCCAGGCTGGCTGGACCTCACACATGCATGGATTCATGTACTTGACCTAATAAAAGAATAATATGAAAATTGACTATCACTCCTACAAACAAGATGATTGCCTCCTTGGGTCAAAGATGGCTGCCCCCATGTGGATACAAGATGGCTGCCACAAGATGGCCCCAGCAGGGGACGGCATTTGGGAGGAACCAGGCCTGCAAGGGAGGACAGTTGGGGATGATGAAGCCTGCAGGGGAGGGCAGTTAAGGGTGACCAAGCCAGCAGAGGAGGGAAGTTGGGGGTGATCAGGCCAGCAGGGAAGCAGGTAGGCATCAATCACTCACGCTGTCAGAGGAATGGTTAGGGGGTGATTAGGCTGGCAGAAAGAAGCAGTTGGAGGCAATCAGGAAGGCAGGCAGGTGAGCAGTTGGGAGCTAGCAGTCCTGGATTGTGAGAGGGATGTCCGACTGCCCGTTTAGGCCCAATACTACTGGATTGGGCCTAAACGGGCAGTCGGACATCCCTTGAGGGGTCCCAGATTGGAGAAGATGAAGGCTGGGCTGAGTGACACCCCTCCATGTACTAATTTCCTGCACCAGGCCTCTAATATATATAAGATTATATACATATATATAATCACACACACATATACATACTGAGTGGCCAGATTATTATGCCTTCCCAGATCATAATAATCAGGCCACTCAGTGTATTTACTTGGTCACATATTTGTTATGTCTCTTCTTGCCAGATTGGAAATAGTCTCTGTAACTTCTTTTAACATGGATTTACTTCTAAAACAAGTGACTAACGAGCTTGCCGATCACTGTCCTAAACCATGCTTTTTTCATTACAAATATTTACTAAAATTACTTGGCAGTTTTGTTAAAATGAAGGTTCCTGGGCTCACTCCAAGTTCAGGAAGCTGCATTTAAAAAAAAAATTCATATTGATTTCAGAGAGGAAAGGAGAGAGAGAGAAATAGAAGCATCAATGATGAGAGAGAATCATGGATTGGCTGTCTCCTGCACACCCCACACCAGGGACAGAGCCTGAAACCCTGGCATGTGCCCTTGACTGGAATTGGACTGTGGAGCCTTCAGTTCAAAGACTGATGCTCTATCCACTGAGCCAAACCAGCTAGGGCATGGAAGCTGCATTTTTAAAGAGCAGAACCATTTATTGTGACACATGTTCAAGTTTGTGAACTTAAATATTTGTGAACTGCCATAATTTGAAAAAAAACAAACAAAAAGAATTAAACTATCAATAGAGTAAAAACTGGCCTGGAAAACATCAGGAAAAAACAAAAACCCAACCTTTAATGACCCAGATAAATTTGGAAGATTTTGCAGAGAAATAAAATAAAAAGGGCATGGTCAGTAAATTGTCAGAAAATCCAAGAAAGAGAGAAAACAGTCTGTAGAAAAAAGGGAATAGTTGTACTACATACTACTGACATATGAGTAGACTTCATCAACATGGAAGACTGCAGCTATCTTAGAAGGAAGTATTTTGGTTGAGTGCTGGGAATAGAATCAGACAGACTAAGTTGAGGAAGTAGGGTTATGTGAAGACAGAAGGAGAAGTCAAATTATTTTAGAAGTTGGATCATGAAGGGCAAGAGAGACGGGGCAGAAGAAGGAATACGTGTTCTAGAGAAACTTTATTTTGTAGGATGAGCAATATATGAACATGCTGAAAAATCAGTGAGAAGGATCCAACTGATTGTGACAAGTTGAAGAGGTAGAGAAATAAATTGATGGATAATATGAGGTTTCTTGGAGGGTAAAGACAGATGGGATGCAAAACAGGCAAAGAGATTGATTGTTCCCAGTGAGAGGGACACCTACCAATTTTGTTTTGGAGGCAGTGGGGATGGAATTTGCCAGATGAGTGCAAAAAATATGAAGAGGAAAAAGAGGTTAATGCATTGCTAGTCAAACTATGGTTCACTAACTGGCATTGGTTCTCAATGAGTTGGTTAACAGTCTATGACAAGGAAAAATACAGAGTATAAGTTTATAAAATACTATTGCAAACTCATAATATTTTATTTGATGAAACTTATGAAAACAAATTAGTGCCATGTATTTTGTACGTCTTTGGGGATTTTTAAATTTAAGTTTTAATAATTCATTTTTATTTTGTTTTATAAAAGTATGGGTCCATAAAGAATTATAAACAGCCCTGGCTGGGTGTTTCTCAGTGATTAGAGCATTGGCTTGTTCAGCAAGGGGTTGTGAGTCTGATCCCCAACCAAGAGCTTATACCTAAGTTGCAGGTTGCAGGTTTGATTCTGGTCCCAGTCAGAGCATATGTGGAAGGCTATTAACCAATGTGTTTCTCTCACATTGATGTATCTCTCTCTCTCTCTCTCTCTCTCTCTCTCTCTCTCTCTCTCTCTCTCTCTCTCTCTCTCTCTCTCTCACACACACACACACACACACACACACCACACACACACACATACACACACACACACACACACACACACACACACACACACACTATCTTTCTCTCTCTCTCCCCTTCCTTTCCACTCTCACTAAAAATCAATGGAAAAAATATTCTCAGTTGAGGATTAAAAAAAAAAAAGAATTATAAACAATGGCATCATCATCATTTACAACATTTTCTTTTGTCACATCATTTGAGAAGCGCTAGCTCACTGTGCATTTTCAGGGATGCTATTGAAGGTTATGGACCACAGGATCTAAGTTAGGTTATTATAGAATGATGTGGTAAGTGATGACAGGATAGGGGTTCTTAGGAGATTCAGGGGTCTTAGCATTCACAGCTGTAGTCAGAGAGCAAGAGGCTTTTGATAATGATTTTGGTGGGGGGCATAGTTAGGAGCATGGCTGCAGTTGGCCCAGGTGGAGTAGGTGAGACAGTCCTTAGAAATAATGACATGGAGCGACTGAGAGACCACCGTTGGAGATAAACCTTCTGTGGAAATGTTCAAGTCACCAATGGTGACCGCATTATTCTGTTCTTCAAGGGAAAGGCTATTGGAACAGACAGTGGTGGGCTCCCGGAATGAGGTCCAGACACCTTGCCGCTGCTGTGAGGAGCTGCTGGGCCCCAGGATGTGCATCAGTGCATGGTTTTTTCTTTCTTTCTTTTTTTAATATATTTTATTGATATTTTACAGAGAGGAAGGGAGAGGGATAGAAAGTCAGAAACATTGATGAGAGAGAGACATTGATCAGCTGCCTCCTGCATGCCCCACACTGGAGATGTGCCTGCAACCAAGGTACATACCCCCGACCGGAATCGAACCTGGGACCTTTCAGTCTGTAGGCCGACACTCTATCCACTGAGCCAACCCGGTCTCAGCCCGTTTTTTTCTATGTGTGTGAGTGAATGAGCATGTGCATGTGTGTGTCTGTCTGCATTTGTTTCACGTTTTTCTCTCCACCTCCTGCCTGAAGTGCCTCGCTTTTTCTCGAGAGAAACAGTCAGGATGGTGCAGAGCCTCAGGGACCTTCAGACCAGATGTACACGGTATGTGTTCGTACACCTTGGGTTCAGAGAATAAGGCCATGTTTCCTCTTGGAGCTAAATTGTACTGGGAAGGCCATTCATTCGGTGGGTTAACTGGCCATGTCTAGCTGTGAGACCGTTTACCCTGCCACAAGGTGTTTTAGCACCTTATTTATGTTCTTCCAGGGGGGAATTTTGAGGGTCGCACCACCACGTCAAGAATTAAAGCTCTATGATAATTCTTTCAGTATCCTTGAGAAAAATATATTTTTTAAATAGTCTTGAGCTTTGTTAATAAAAGTAATTATTTCCTTGAAGCTAAAAAGGGGCATGCATAGCAGTAAATGTAAGTTCTATAGATTTAAACAAACCTCAGGATATTTTCTGAAGAGTTTCTTCAGAAATGGCATCCATGTTTAACTCTTTTAGCAAGATGTTTCTAGCTATCGTTCTCTTTCAAATAAAGAGTAAATTATCTTGTGTGGGATTTTATACAAATACTAGAGTCTCGGTGCACGCAATTTGTGCATAGGGGGGGGCCTCAGTCCAGCCTGCAGCTTTTAGAAATTTGGGACCCCTCAGCGGGTCATATTAGGCCCAATCCCACAGGAATGAGACATCCCTCTTGTAATCTGGGACTGCTAGCTCCTAACCACTGGCCTGCCTGCCTGATCACCCCTAACCTCTCTTCCTGACTGCCTCTTTGCCTGTAGCCACTCACCTGCTTGCCTGCCTTATCAGCCCTTAATCACTCACCTGTCTGCCCAATTGCCCCAACCACTCACCTGCCTGCCTGATTGCCTCTAATCATTCTGCCTGCCTGCCTGCCTGACTGCCCCTAACCCCTCTGCCTACCTCGATGATTGCCCCTAACTACGTCTGCCTCAGCCCCCACCACTATGACTCTATCCAGAAGGACTTCCGGAATGATGTCCAGAAGGTTGTTTGGCTGTCCAGTTTAATTAGCATATTACACTTTTATTATTATTGATGATCAGGAAAACTTGTATTATTTAAAAATGTGTGATTGCAGATCTATGAAAATACAATTGAATGAATACATATATTCAGGTATTTATGCATAATATAATCTTGAGTCCTGATTTTTGGGGAGCAAGGAAAAGATCAAAAGTTTTCATGCAATTCAGACACCTTCGTATTCATACACCTTCTTCCATATCTTTTCTCTCCCTAGGCAAGCATACATTTTAAACTAAAATTGCCTATTTAACAGTTTCCATTTCTCTGTAGAATCCTTCAGAAAATGTTTAAAGTTTCTCTCACAAGGTTAGATTTTTTTAACAAATATTGTAAGTCCAGAGTTTAAGTAGTTGCATGCTTTGTGATACATATAAAAAGATTTATCTTGAACTTGGGCATTTTATATTCCATACAATACTTAAGAGTTAACAAAAGTTTTTTTTTCTTTTTATCATTACATGTGATCTAAATTTATAATAGGAAAAAATACCTGCAGGCTTTTTGAGGGAGTTAAAATTATTGGTAACAATGTGAGGTGACATACTCAGGAATATGCAAAATTACCCATTATGGTATAGAAAGGAAACCATGGCACTTTTCATTATATTTTTAAATTAAAGAAGGAGTTAAGCTTATGAATATAAAATATAATAACTTACCTGGTCTTATACATTGGGACACTCAACTGCTCCAGATATCCTTGCTCACAGAGTTCTAGAGTGGCTTTCATTTTTCTTTTGCCTTCAAAGTAGGGCTACAAACTACAATCTTTTCCAGTCTATTTAAATAAAAAGATTTAGCTTCAACTGAAGGGTTGTTATCCAAATGAGCAAGTCTTAAAAAGTATGTTCCAATGGAATTCATTCAAAGATAATACTGAAATGCAAGAAGCGAACAGTAAAAAAATGCCAGAGCAAACTTTTCTCCTGTTACTGATAGATCTCTTGAAACATTAGTATAACAGAAAAGCAATGATTAACTAATGACATGACAATAAATTAGTTAAAAATTGATATTACCATCTCGCTGAAATGCACATTTATATCCACTGTCATAATAATAAACCATCTGGGAGTGTGTCTGTGTCAGTAGGTGTGTAATCAATATTGTAACTTTATAAAGTGTCTTTTAAATTTTCCACATCCACTCACAATTATGTAAAACAAACTAATTTAGAACCAGACTTAAAGTGTTACGTCAATATTTTAAGAAGGAATCAAAATCAATAACATAATTTCACTATTATTTATACTATATTGATATGTTATGAAGAACCTATGAATTAAAACAGTGCAAATAATATACACTATCAATAATACTCTCCTGTTATATAATAGGAAAAAATGTCAATAATATGTTAATGAGACAGTTTTCTCTCTGATAAAAGAAAATTTAAAAAATATTAAATTGGTTTAAAATTTTTATTTCTTATCTATACTAGTAAAAGGTTAATATGCTAATCAGACTGGACATCTTCCAGACATCCTTCCAGATGTCCTTCCTGACAAAGCCACAGTGGTGGGGGCCGAGGCAGAGGAGGTTAGTGGCCATCAGGCAGGCAGTGGAGCAGTCAGGGACTATTAGGCGGGAGGAGAGCAGTAAGGGGTGATCAGGCTGGCAAGGGAGCAAGTAGTTAGGGGTGATCACGCCTGCGGGGAAGCAAGGGTTTAGGGGTGACCAGGCTTGCAGGGGAGCAAACAAGGAAGGGCAATCAGGCTGTTAGGGGAGCAAGCAGTTAGGAGCAATCAGGCCAGCAGGCAAAGATGGTTAGGGGCATTAGGCAGGCAGGTAGGCAACTGGTTAGGAGCTAGATTGTAAGAGGGATGTCCAGAACCAGCAGTCAGATATTCCCCAAGGGGTCCCGGATTGGAGAGGGTACAGGCCAGGCTGAGGGACCCTCTGCTCCTGTGCAAGAATTTCATGCACTGGGCCTCTAGTTAAATATAAAGAACATACTTTATTGTATAATGTACTATATATACATAGATTGCTATGCATACATATATACATATATGTTTATGCACATGAGCATATTCGCACACAAATACTGCAAACTTAAAATATTTTACTTACAGAGATACAGTAGCATAAATGCTTAAAATGTAATAAAAATCTAATATGTTCTTTTTCTTTAAAGGATCTATACATTTTTAAAAAGCAATATTTTATTAATCTTTTGTAACTTTAAAAACAGGAGAAATATAGCTATTGTAATGAAGCAAATATTTGTAGAAATATTTATGTTAAAAATTTAAGCCCTTTCATCAATAAGTAACTTATGTCATTTAACTTTTTAAAAAGAATTGTAAAAGCAATCATGAAAAATATCAGAATTTCATGAAATGCTTCGATAAGTTTATGTGCCCCCACATTACATAGTGTTTTCACACACTTTATTTTGTTTTAATATTGATAAATGGAGCAATTTTCAAACTGCAGCAGGTCCTGGATTTTCTTTTGGCTCAAGGTCATTTGTTATAATGTTGATGAGAAAAAATATAATCATACCTGGGCTAGGGCCTCTGTGCCTGTCTTCGTAGAGTTGTATGTTCAGCTCAGGTTGCGCACCTTAGGGTAAATGGCTGTCTGTCTAAGCTGTCCCAGTCTGAGTGAGTGTGGGTGTGGGTGTGAGTGTCCCCAGTGATGGGGGATCCAGCCACTTTCCATCTTGAACTGGAATATGCTGTTTAGAAAGTCATGATGGATAAAATATTTGTTTTTATTCATCTTTTTAAATGTAGGTACAGCCCACATGTATCTCAATGTTTCATATTAGAAGTGTTGTGGGTCTTTGTTTAGAACTTTGCTGGTTTTTTGCAACCAGAAATAAGCCAGAGCAGTTAACTCATGTTTATATCAATAATGTTGCTATGTTTCACTTACCATCATAAGTTTCCAACAAAGAAGAGAAATCTGAGGTTCAGAGAGATC
This sequence comes from Lasiurus borealis, assembly GCA_004026805.1. Taxonomy (NCBI): domain Eukaryota; kingdom Metazoa; phylum Chordata; class Mammalia; order Chiroptera; family Vespertilionidae; genus Lasiurus; species Lasiurus borealis. The sequence continues at coordinate 12,189 of PVJN01028908.1, read as the reverse complement.
ACTCCCTTAGGAACATACCGTGAGAAACTTGACCTGGATTTAACTCCACCTTCTCTATTAAGTCTTTTCTTTCTTCAGGTTCACCCAATGTCTTCTCATAGTACCTCCAGGTTTAGAAAATAGGTATGACAGTTACTGCTTCTCTTGTCCATTGAAAGGTGCATTGGATGTATTTGATGAGAATCAAGTGACCAACAGTAATTCTTTTTAAAATTGTTTTTAACTAGGGTTTCTGAATTTGTTTTTTCTGTGTGTGAACAAACATTTTTTACAAACATAATTTGTCATGATATCCTCAATCTATAATAAGGAAAGCATAACATGCTAATTAGGATGGATGTCCTTCTGGACAACTTTCCATATGAAGCCGCGGCTGCAAGGGAAGCCAAGGTCCTGGGTGCCAGAGGGAAACCAGAGTTGGCAGCCAGGGGAACGAAGGCCTACTCTTGCATGAATTTTGTGCACCAGGTCTCTAGTATTAATATAAAGTGGTATCTCGAGATACGAGTGCCCTAACATACGAGATTTTTGAGATACGAGCCATTGAGGGAGCGATTTTTGCTTTGAAATACGAGCAACATGTGAGATAGGAGTAATTGCACGGATGGGCCGGCTACACACGACCCACCAGTTTACCGCGACTCCAGCGTCTCATAGTTTCCCACGCCTCAAGGTTACGGAACGAATTAAACTCGTATCTCGAGGTACCACTGTATATTACTTTGTTGGTGTATGTGGCAGTGTCAGTGTCGTATGACAAGATCACAGTTTTCTGTCTCCGGTGCAATCAGGATAGTCATCTGATTGCTCTCTTCCTAACAGATGAAGAGTAGAATGTGTGTGCTGCCTCTATGTTTGAACCTCTAACTGAATGGGTGTTTGAACCTCTAACTGAATGAGCCTCCTCCCTCTTCACTTCTCAAGTACTAGATGGAAGGAGCATAGCCAACCAGCCAGGAGAAAGAGATACAAAGCCTTTATGGATCTTTTCATTAAAGCAGCTTACCCTACACAGATATCAATTTTAAAAGCATTATTCTTCAACTTTTCGCCATCTATTGTTGAAGCATATGCGCATTTTTCTGTACACCTGACATCCCATTAGGTCAAACTATCGTTTGAATCCTGTCTCTCAGTACATTTGATAGAGAAACCTCCTGCAGGCTTTCTGTTTACTGGCGCCTTTCAAGCTTTGCTGCTAGGCTCGCGGAAAGCACTGATTTGCACACCAAGGTGAAGGTTAGCCCACATTTTTCATCTGAAAGATGAGATCGTTTTAGTGGGAAAAAGCACTAAAGTGCATAAAATCTGCCTGTTCCCCACCCCCCTGCAGTATAAAATCTCTTGGTAATACCTCAAAAAGGACAGAATGCAGATGGTGTTCATGAAAATGCTCTTCCCGTGGACAGCGCATAGGAAGTACATTTGATTCTTTCCTCTGAATAAATTCCATGCAGCACAGGAGTCGTTTAAGAAAGTAGTTGTGTGTAGCTGGCTACATAAATAACTAGCGCATGCTTGGCTTGAGAGTTGCTGGTTATTATGGCGCCTGTGAGTGACTGTAACAGTTGGAAATGGTCGAAGAGTGGCTTATTGCAGGACACCTATGGTAGCGACAAGTTCCTTAGTTCTCAGGGATATAATTCATAACTCATTTCCCAGGCTGAGAGACTCTTACCTTAAACTATACAGCGATTAGATTGGAAATGCCTGCTTTCACCGAGACCAAAATTCACTCAGTAAATTCCTCAGAATCCCATGTCGAACCACCGTTTGTTCTGAACTACAAATAATGCTCACGTGGACGCTAGAAGTCTACTAGTAACACTCTGTACAATCAGCTTTCTACTCTTCTCTAGTCTTCCCTTAATTAACACTAGTCTCATGATAAATCACCGTGCCATTTAATACAGCGCTAAGGACAAAACCAATTAGGAAAAGGGTATCCTGAATAATTGGAAGGCAAGATAGAGTTGCATATATTTAGGGAACCATAACTAAGAATGTGCAAACTTTCCCTGAGATTACTACAAAGCTGTGCAAACTTATCTCCTCCTAGTCATGTTTATCCTTGCTCTCCTTCATCATTCAATCAAAAACATTAGCATTTTCTTAAAACTTCTTATACTAATTACTGTGATGAAATGATTTAAAGTTACTTAATGACGATGTAAAGAAGAGTGATCTAGACTTTTTCAATGTATACAGAAGACAATTGCATTATTTAAAAAAAATACACATATAATAGGAACAAACAGCTCCCTTGTGATTAGTCTTATACTTTGAAATAAGCACCTGTGTCTGATTGATTATACAGAAAGTTACATATATAAATGCTTGTTTTGTTTGTGTGTGTGTGTGTGTATTTGAGAATAGAATTAAAGTTTAATTTCAACTTTAAATACAACAGAGATCAACAATTTACTAATACTACATTTATACTTCACTAGTTTAAACTCTACTGTGTTTTGTTTTTTTTTTAAAATATATATTTCATTGATTTTTCACAGAGAGGAAGGGAGAGGGGTAGAAAGTTAGAAACATTGATGAGAGAGACATCAGTCAGCCGCCTCCTGCATGCCCCCTACTGGGGATGTGGCCGCAACCAATGTGCATGCCCTTGACCTGAATTGAACCTCGGACCTTTCAGACCACAGGCCGATGCTCTATCCACTGAGCCAAACCAGTTTTGGCTAAACTCTACTGTGTTTTATGCAGCACTCCATGACATGAAATGAAGGATGGTACAGGATTCTAAGCATCTACTTCAGGGGATCTCATATATTCTGTTGTGAATGTTAAGGATCTTTTAGATTTTATTGAATTTGGTTCATATAAAAATCCAATAAAATGGGCACACTAAGGCCTCAGGAAGCTCTGTGGTTTTCAGCCGTCCACAGAAAGGACTACCTAGTAGTCTTACTCTGGCCCAGCTGCCTATTCTGTGTGGCCTAAGCACATCACCCCCCTCCTCCCCAGCATTGTTTGTTCCCCTTGTCCTCTTCTTGGTAAAGTCACATGACTTAAGATAGGCAATTTCTACCAGGGATATTTTCAAGTGGTTTTGGGCTTTTGCAGGTCTCTTTTGCCTTTAAGGTAGTTGAAAGGTCTCCAGTTCCAAAGAAAATATTATAGAACTATAGGCTCGTTGCATGAAATTCGTGCATGGGGGGTATCCTTCAGCCCAGCATGCTCCCTCTCCAATCTGGAACCCCTTGAGGGATATCCGACTGCTTAGGATTGGGCCCACCCTACCACTGTCTGGCAGTCTGACATCTCTCTCACAATCCAAGACTGCTGGCTCCTGATTGCCCCTAACCACTTCTGCCTGCCAGCCTGATCACCCTCTAACCACTCCCCTGCCAGTCTGATTGATGCCTAACTGCTACCCCGTTAGCCTAATTGACCTTAAATGCCTTATCCTACAGGCCTGGTCAACCCTAACTGCCCTCCCCTGCAGGCTTGATCACCCCAAACTGTCCTCCCTTGCAGGCCTGGTCCCTCCCAACTGCCCTCTCCTGCTGGACATCTTGTGATGGACATCTTGTGTCCACATGGGGGCAGTCATCTTGTGTGTTGAAGTGATGCTCAATCTGCAAATTACTCTTTTATTAGATAAGATAGAGGCCTTGTGCATGGGTGGGGACCAGCTGGTTTGAACGAAGGGTGTCCCAGATCAGGGTGGGGGTTTCCTTGAGGCATGGAGGGACCTGGGCGAGGGGCCTCTGGTGGTTTGCAGGCCAGCCACACCACCAGGCAACCCAAGTGGAGGCCCTGGTATCTGGGATTTATTTATCTTCTACAATTGAAACTATGGAGCCCAGAGCAGAACGGCAGCCACTGAAACTGTGTTGCCTTAAGCAGAGGCCTGGGCTGGCCAGGGTGTGCAGAAAGCTTGGCTTCCTCCATCGCCAGGGTCAACCCAAGCCTCCCTCCTGCTCTCTCTATGGCCATAGCCATATAGGTTGGGTTAATTTGCATACTCACTCCTGATTGGTGGACATGGCTTATGAATGTCAATTTGCATATTACTATTTTATTAGATAGGATAGCTGGGTCTTATAATGGAGGTCTCCTTATATCTGTGTAGGCAGGCATAGGGAATATCTCTAGTAAATCTGGTTGTATGAAAGTAGGCTCCTTGGTAACAAGTCTTTCTTTTTCATCTCTTTACATAAATTAATCTGAAACAAAAATTTGCCAAGCCTTTCTATTTTTTACACTTGATATTCCTAATCATCCACAAAATGTTTAAAATAAATTTACATACAAAAATAGATATTAAAGAGTCAGTTTTTTTTTTAATCTTAATTATTCAGATAATCCAATTGCTGGTGTCCATATTGATCAGAATCACCAGATTATTGTTTAAACCTCTGGTTCTGTTTCCCTGTGTGAACACATATCTTATTTCATACCCTCTGAGAAACAACTGCTAGAGCTTCAGACTCGCTTTTAAGCATTTTATCTGTTTGTACACAAACTAATCTTGAATTGAAGGTCTTACTATTTATATCTTTTACTAAAGAAACTTAGCCGGTCTTAGCTCTCTCAAGAGAAACTTTGTATATTTCTCAAAAGAATAGCATAACGTCAGATATCATATTTTATCTTGGAAAATTCAGTATTTTTTTCCTTTAGGAGAAGCAAATATGATGAACAATGCTTTGCAGCAAACAACATTTTAGGTACAATAAATGTAACCGTTCTAGTAGTCTATTTCGCAAATGCCTTCTAGTATTCTTTCTGTTTATACAATTTTTATGGGGAATGCTTGTGAGAACAAAACTAATTCTATATTTTTCCCCTTATTATCATCTTGCGATTTTGTGTATGTGAGTGTGTGGAAGTGAAAGTTTTCTTACGACTATCTGCAACTTGTCTTTTCACACTCATGCTGCTCCTATGCTATTCTGCCTTTGAGTCAGGAGGGGTAAGAAAAAGAGAGTCAACACATTTATTTGCAAGCATTCAAATTGTTCTGTTTCCAGACCAACCTCCATTGCTTATCGTTGGCCAAGAGAGATGTGCAATGTGGTTAAGTCCACTTCTCATGGTGCAATTAAGAGTCTGTTGTGCCCTAGCCGGCTTGGCTCAGTGGATAGAGCGTCAGCCTGTGGACTGAAGGGTCACAGGTTTGATTCTGGACAAGGGCACATACCTAGGTTTTGGGCTGGATCCCCAGTGGGGGGGCGTGTGGGAGGGAGCCAATCAATGATTCTCATCATTGATGTTTCTAACTCTCTCTCCTTCTTCCTTCCTCTCTGAAATAAATAAATAAATATATTTTTAAAAAAGAGTGGGTAGTGTTTTCCATTTATGAATAATTATATGAAACATTTTGCCCATAAAGTGTATTTTATAATTAAAACCAAGCATTTTCCCCATCACCAGTGAAACAAGTATACATGTCAGGGTCTCTGTACATTATGCTCCATTGAGCTGGAAAGGCTTTTCCAGACCCTGAGTTGGCTGATGTGTACAATATAGGGCCAGTATTATTGTCACCTTCTCACTGAGGCCTTTCCCCACCATCCAGATGGAAATGTCTCCCTCACTTAGTCAGTCCTAACAAATTTTCATTTTCTTCAGAGCAGATACCACACCATAAAATTACCTTGTTCTTTGATTTGCTGGCTTATTCATTGCAAGGGTTTAGAAACAATAATTAGAGCAATAGAATTTAGGTCACATACCCACCTTTTTTTTTTTTTAATAGATAGGGAATCTGTGACACAGGTATGTCCAAGCTAGTAAATAGTGTGACATAAAAGCATGAGCTCAGTTATCTCTAACTTCCTTAAGTATAATCACTAAGTTATACTGCTTCCTAAAATTACAATTTGAAAGATAATAGTTTTTTTTAATCTCTTTATTGGTTAAGGTATTACATATTTGTCCTCATTCCCCCCATTACCTTCCCACCCCCACCCCCACTTCTGTCCTCACCCCCCTGTTGTCTGTGTCCATTGGTTAGGCTTATATGCATGCATACAAGTCCTTTGGTTGATCTCTCTCCCTTACCCCACCTTCCTCTACCTTCCCTCTGAGGTGTGATAGTTACTAAAAGTTGACTCACTGGAGAAGAAGAATTTAAGGATGTAGGGAATTCTGAAATAGTGTTATTTGTACAGTGGAGAAGATAACTCCAAATATTAATTCAACATCATAAGTCTTGATAACCATTATTTAAGTACTAGAGGCCCGGTGCATGACATTCGTGCACTGGGGGTGGGGGTCTCAGCCCAGCATGCACCCTCTCACAGTCTGGGACCTCTTGGGGGATATCCACCTGCTGGGAGGAGCAGGCCTAAGCCAGCAGGTGGATATCCCCCTTGGGGTCCTGAGTGCTGTGGACTCTCCTGCCATAGCATCTGTGCTCGCCAGCTGTGTGAGCCCCACACTTGGCTGAGGAGCACTCCCCCTGTGGGAGCACAGTGACCACCAGGGGTCAGCTCCTGCAATGGCATTTGTTCCCTGGTGATCAGTGTGTGTCATAGCAACTGGTTGTTCTGTTGTCCGGTTGATTTGCATATTAGCCTTTTATTATATAGAGTATAGCTGCAGAGTCTTAACATTTTCCAATCTACTGCATCACACCTAGGAAGCAATTTCTGCTCTGCTTGGCTGTTCATGATGCTTGAGCAAAAAACAGAAAGGGCTTCTTTCATGAAATGTTTCCCCTTTTTTTCCACATAGGTGTCTACTTTCAGTTCTTATTGAACAGAAACTGCACACCACGTCTCTCTTCATTTTATATTTCAATTAAGTCTCATTCCTCCTCTTTCTTCCTCGGCCTCTGAATCCTGCCCAACTGAAATATGGAGAGTGTGTCACCCTTGCTCAAACACAGACTCTTCCATTCACTTAGTCACTCTCACTATTCCTCCACAGCTTTTGTTGCACATAATGAGAACAAAAGCTGATAAAGATGTATTTTTATGAGAGGTGAAATGGGTGGCAGTGGAAAATGAAGAATGGAAAAGCAAAATAAGCACAATAATTTTAAAACATTTACGGAAAGAGTGTTTTCACAGCTCCCTTTCTTCTGTAATTCCATTGGGAACAACCCGTTTGCTGGGCGTTATTTCTCCTCTTGCTGTCCACCATTCTCTCTCATGTTCCCTGCTATGTGTTTTGTAAAATAAAACTGTATGCAGAGGGGAAGATAAGACCCGGTTTAATTTGTTATTGATTTGTCAAAACTTCGCACATTTCGTTCATTTTATGAGTTTTGTCTTTATTGGCACTGGAAAGGAGGCCATTGTTCTCTCTGTAATTATTGCATTCTACTGGTTTTTGCTTCCCAAGCTTCCAAGCTTACTCTGCTTGCCAGCCCTGAATTTATTCCTTTATTAGTCAAGCTAGGCACCGCGTGACCGGATACAAAGAACTCCAAGATTTAATTTGATGACTCTTTTTGATAAAGCTCTGAAAGGCTTTCTTAGAAAACGCAGCTCTGTCACCCAAAACCTGCTTATTATTTCACATTTAAACTATATCTCTGATTGAACTTAAACTCTTCTTTATTTGCCTATTTTTGAACTATTATTAAATACAATATAATTTAAATAGTGTCTTTGATTATCAAACAATGCTGCAATGCTGGAGACAATGCAGAGCCAAAAGTGTTTACATTTGAAAACACAAATATTTAAAACATATTCTCTTAGGAATGAGACAGAAGAGCCTCTTGCTCCATTGTATTACTACTCATTCACATGCTCTATTTTGACATCCGCATGCATAATGTTCCAAAGGTTGAATCCTCTTATGTCTTTTTTGTTTTTATACTAAACAGATGATCTTGAAATAAGCCATGAAACCAGAAGTCTTATTTTATTGGAGCTACATCTAACATGAAGGAAATTATTATTGATCTTGCTTTCAGTGTCTGGCTGATGCTGACTTGAATTGTGCTCAAATGTGCCTAATTCATTTGTTTGGTTGTGAGGTATCTTTTATTGTTTTATTTTCAAAGCTAAGAAAGGTTCAACTAAGACAAAGTTTGAATTTGAAAAGCTTAATAAAATAAAAAGTAATGTGATTCCAAATGAAGTGTAAATGGTATGAAGCTTCATACAAATATAAGAAATGTTTATTATCATGGCTGAGTCAACTTTGGATGGAATATGTGATCATTTCTCTAGAATTTCTCCCTTTTTATTTTTAATCATGAGCTACCAGTATATTGACACTGACATACTTATTGTGTACAATTTTTTTATGGGCACTGTGTTTACACTATGTTTACTAGATCTATTTTGTGCTTTGGCATTTGAAATATCTCATCTGGCTGATTGGTACATTTTCTACTTTTCCTCATTGATTTTCCGGGGCCCCAGGCATAGAGAGCTCTTCCCAGGCCTGGGAAATGCAACTTACAAGCCCTACTTGGTTGGTCGAGTTGTGAAGGTGGCCCCCCAAGATTCTCTTTCTTTGGTTACTCACTCAAGCACTAACCTAAGTACCGCTTTGAAGGGATTTTACACCAGTAATTAAAGTTGCAAGTCAGTTGACCTTTGAACACTTTTGCAGCAGAGAGATTTCTCCTGCTGGAGAGAGCAGGAGGGGAAATCAGAGAGACTGCAAGTCAGACAAAGATTTAACGTTTCATCACTGGCTTACAGATGGAGGGAGCCATGTGGTGAGAGAAGTGCAGGCAGCCTCTGGGGCATTCCTGGATTACTGCCAGCAAAGACACAAGGACCTCAGCCTTATAATAGTGAAGAAAGCATGGCGGAAGATCAATTACAGTTACATTTTATATATCAAGGAACGTTAGGAGAATGAACACTTTAAAGTTAAAAGCTATGTATAGGGTCTACCCCTCCCATTTATTTTTATTTTTATTGGAAGTTAGGACCTCCAGAGCAATATTTAATAACATTCATGACAGCAAAAATCTTTTATCCTTAATTTTTATTTTTTTAATATGTTTTAATGATTTTTAGAGAGAGAGAGGAAGAGAGTGGGATAGAGAGATGGAAATATCAATGAGAGAAACATCATTGGTTGTTTCCTGCATGGCCACTACTGGGGATTGATCCTGCATGCTAGGCATAAGCCCTGACCAGGAATCAAACCAAGGACCTTTTGATGCTCAACCACTGAACCACTCTAGCTCAGTTGATGTTTAAAATTCTTTTTTTTTAAGATATTTAACTCCAGATTCTAACCAGGTCATATTGACTATTGATATCTGTGCCCCTGCAGTTATAATAACAGCAGTAGTATAGACTTATTTATTGCATATCAGACATGATATTAAGCACTTCCACCCTCCCCCACATTCTTTTTTTTTTTAAATATATTTTTATTGACTTTGGAGAGGAAGGGAGAGGGAAAGAGAGACAGAAACATCAATTATGAGAGAGAATCATTGATTGGCTGCCTCCTGCATGCCTACTAGGGATGGAGTCTGCAACCTGGACATATGCTCTTGACTAGAATCGAACCCGGGACCCTTCAGTCTGCAGGCCAAAGCCTTATCCACTGAGCCAAATCAGGTAAGGCTCTACCTTCTTATTTACCTGTATTTTTATTTAAAATTTCTATGAAATGGAAGCCATTACTATCTCAATTTTTCATAAGCAGAATATGACTAATATAGCAATCATGTTTTGTCCTAAATGTCTAAGTAATTTGTCTGAATCAGAAACTTAGATCTTAATCAAAATGTTATATTTTCTGTGTTACTAACAATAAACATACAAACAATTCCCTGGACATGGACACACGCTAGTGGAATGAGGGTGGACTGAGAAAGTCCACATTCTCTTTTCATGATTCAACATCCAAGGACATTCCTAAAAGAAGTGATCTTGAAAAAAGAGAAATAAAAATTCTCACAGAATGACTACAACCTTCTGAGGAGTGGTAGAAGGAAGAGCTTGGAATATGCAAGGATCATTGGAAATCTCCAAGCAGATATGCCAGCTCAAGGAATTTTGGGTATTCATTTGGAAACAGTGATTTGACTGGTTCCTTGTTTATTTCTCTAAGAATAAAGTGCAAGTTGATTCTTGCTTGAATGCTCACATTTCCAACCTTCTGAGAAAAATGATAAGTAAGGTATATTTCACATAGTAATAACTTGTCAGAAAAGTCTCTGTAGTTGAGACTATCAATCCCATGACAAGATCTTAAAATACCCTCAAGTCTCACTCTAACTATTATCATCAGTACAGCAGGTCCTCAAGTTACGTTGGAGATCCATTCCTATGGGGCTACATCACTTGATTTTCACTGTACATCGGAACCCACTTACGTAAGCACCTACGACACTCACATGGAGCACATACACAGCAGTAATGAAGTGAAACAATAAAAAAAATTTAAAAGAAAGATAACAATTCCTGACCTTTACTTGTGGTAAATAAATAATAAAAAAAACATAAAGCATATATGTATGTATGGTGAAATGATGGAACATTTTTTTTTATAAATAAATGGGAGATGATGATGTAACCACTAAATGTACATCAAGTCCGACCTTACCTGAGGACTGCCTGTATATATAAAAGGCTAAGTGTCCATCTGTCCAATCAGTAGCTATGGCTTACACTGACCACCACATGCTCAATGCAAGAGCTGCTATGATGTGCACTGGCCATTTAAAAATAAATGGCACCACAGACCTGGCACCAACAAACCAACACTCGGCTTCCCCCAAGTGGGACACAGATCCCGTCACCACCCCAGAGCTGCACTCCACCAAATCCCAGCCAACTCTGCAAAGACCCCATAGTGCAAAATGTGGACCACAGCCCAGCCCGACCTAGAAATGGTGGCTGTGGGTGCCAGGTAACGATGTCACACAGCAACGCCCAGCTTTCTTTCCCTAGCGAGATGAGCTTCCTTGGAGTTTCTTCAGCCCAGGAACCTAACTCACTTTATAGCCAGGTGCAAACATTTTACAGTTTAACCAAATGTTTGTGAAGCATTTTTCCATGCCTCATCTCATTTGATCCTCAGAAATCCTGGAGTAGATAGATAGGAGACTCAACAGAATCCTATTTTTCATTAGCAAGATGTGAATAGCGTTATTAAAATATTTCTTCTAATTAATTTCCTTTCAGTGTGCATGAATCCAGGCACCGGGACACTAGTTCTGTTATAGTCATGAAAGAGAAATTGTTCAATGACCAGGATATGTGATATAATAGTTAGGAAGAAAATCAATTATCCAATGAAGTAGACATTTTTTGCCATATTTATAACAGTTGTTTTTCAACTATACAGCACATCCATTATAGTTTATGTCATAATATAGCTAGTAATTTCGCTGTTGGTAATCAATAGTTCAGATGCATTGTTACAACAACCTTATTAAAGCACTATGTTTTATTCCCAGCATAATATAATAAAACCAAGGGAATGTTCTACCTTTAGAAATTTTTGATATAGTATCTCTCTAGGTGAGTTGAGAGCAAAATCAATGTACGCTCCTCACTTTATGAGCTCTATGATGAACAGCCCCAAGTTATAATTCAGTGTTCTTCATAAGATTTTCTGACCACAGTCTATCTTTCCTCTTCTAGTTCTTTTGTAGCAATATTACAATTTTTGGCAGTTTTGCAAGTCAATTTATCTCCTATAACCCAGGATGGAATAAATATTCTGTTGACAAAGTGACATCAAGATCTTACTTTTCAGTAATACAGACATGGCTCACCGTTTGAGACACTTTGAATTTCATTTAGCAAGATTCTTACTAAATTATACCTTTCCCTGGGTTAATAAAATTCATATTCAGATGCTTCAAAGTTTAGGAAAAAATCTGCCTTGTTTGAGATTTGTAATATAATAGGGTTTTGGTGTCTTTTTTTTAAGGATTTCGTTAAGCTATGTGAGCACCAAATTGAAAAGGCCTTATCGCTTTTGCTGGACAAGATTTGATTGCAACATCTGAGCCTTTCTCTACAGAATATTATAACAGTGTGGCCCCACATGTAGCCAGCAACATGTCAAATTTATGAATCCCTTCAAATTTCAAACCCCCTTCAAAAATCAGTTCTATTAGGAGATGTATACTTTTAACTCATGTCATATTTTTTAATCTCTCTCTCTCTCTCTCTCTCTCTCTCTCTCTCTCTCTCTCTCTCTCTCTCAGCTGCATATATAAACTTAGTTTCTCTCACAGAAAATTCTAAAGCCTGGAACACATTAGAAAGTAAATAATACCTA
>PVJN01028907.1:0-26836 GCA_004026805.1 Lasiurus borealis | reverse complement strand
GGAATGGGCACCTGCAGTTTGTGGTGGGGGATGGTGGACTTGCCAGGGCCTGTCTTTCTTAACAAAAGAGTTCCCCATGTTATTACAGCATTTCACCCGAAGAAGCCTGGAACGGACATTTCTGTAATCCCCGGGGAGGAAGAGGAAGGCACATACTTTCCTCCTCTGTCCCTCTGCTGCTCTGGTGTTCCTAGGGCTCACGCTTGCAAAAAATGCCCAACTATTCCCCTCCCCCAGGATCAGGCAGGTGAGGCCCGGCTGGGAGGAAGGACGGGAGAAGCGACGTGTAGTTCAGGTTATTTTGGAAAACTGCCTGAGTAGTTTTCAGTGCGGACCACACACCGGAGCGCCTTATTCAGGGGAAGGAACTATTGCATCACACGTTAGCCAAAGGCAGAACCAGGTCTTCTCGTTAGGGTTCTCCTCCATTATGCTGGGAACTTGGCTCCAGAGAGGCCTGTTTGTTGCTCCAAATTACAAGTTTCTGGGAGAGGAAAAATACTTAGTGTTGTCTCATTTAAGCATCTGCGTAGATCAAACAGTAGTGATGAGGAGGCCAGATCCTGTGATTCAGACATGACCACTAGGAGCATCCCACTCCTTCCCGTCCCTCGCTTCTTACAGGAGAGTGTAGCAAGAGAAGGGAGCATTGGGCAGCCCCCCTGTGGGTCTGCTGCACAGGTGTGAAAAGTCTTTGTTGAAACACTGCCCTTTCACTGGCTGGGAAAAGTGCTCAGTGGGGATGAATTGTGTTTGAAAAGATTCAGTGAACTTTCTTAGGGTCTTCATGGAGCTGGAGGAGCAAGCTGGAAAGCACCAGGTGTGGGCCTCTCTCCCATCACCAGAAGGTAGAAAGTGTGGGAGGAATGCGGTAGGTCTGGGTCAGAATGAAAGTGGTTACAAGATTGTTGAGATGATTAAGTGACAGGGCATTCAGGTAAAACACTTACCCTTTACCTGATATACCATATCCGCCCCCACCCTCCCCCTCCGTGAATGTTAGCAATGTATTGTCCTAGTAATAATTATTACAACAGCTTCGTAGTTTTCCCATGCAATTTCTCAACTCTGAACTTATTTTTGCCTCGTGGCTTACACAGAATTAACGGAAGGCATGACTTAGGTGGTGAGACAGTCGGAGAAACTGTGTGTGCCATTCACCGGTCACAGCTTTCTCTTTTCACCGAGTGTGGTTAGAAAGCTTGGTCATGGGCTGAAGAAAGGAGCTCTTGTGGAAGATGTTTCCTTAATTGAGATAGTATTCTCGTGGGTGCTTTGTCTGACTTCCTGGTACATACTTACTTTTCTTAAGTGGTTGGTTTCCCTGAGGCTGGGCGGCTGTGGTGAGGTCTGCCTGCTCTGCACTCGGAGGTCGCCTCCTAGCACACACCTCCAAGTCCTCTTGGGAGCCCTGAGAGAGGTTTGGGCATCCCACTTCTGAGACTGTGTACCCACTGCAGGCCCTTATGGGATACATTTTTCCCCAAAGCAGAGGCCCAGATCTTGTTTATCCCAAGAGATAGGGAAAGAGCATAAAGTGAGGGTTCCAGGGTGTTCAGCTCCAGTCCCAGGAGTGTCATTTGTGTGGCCTTAGTTTCTTCAAGGTGTGATGGGGAGGGTTCCGGTCAGATTGAGAACATGTGCCTGGAGGGCTTGTGAACCGCTAAATGTAAGGGTGGCAGTGTGGATGCTGTTACTGTCCTTACGAACCCAGAGCCATGGACGTTGGTGAGAGCAGAGACCATGCTGGTGACTCTAAGGGGGACCCTTTGGTTGGAGCTCCCCAGCAAGGAATGCTCTGACATTGTATGTTGAAACCCACCCATCGGTCTACTCACCCATTCATCCATTCATCCACCCACCTATCATCCAGCCAGCCAGTCAGCAGTTATTTATTCAGCTCTTATTATATATGACAAGCAGTGTTCAAGGCACTGGGTGAATAAATAGTAAACAGTTCCAGCCTTCATTGAGCATGCTTATCTAATGGGGCGGTGGGGAGGATTTGAAATAAACACAAGATAAATAAAAAAAATATAAAGTACCTTTTTACGAACAGACTTGGTGCCTTGAGACCCAGTGGTTGGCATTCTGAAGCAGGTGTTGTCTTCTCTCTCATACACCCCGTTTCTGTTGTGTGGACCACACTGCTTCCCAGCAGACATTCTGAGCACCATGAGGGCAGAGATTGGGTTGGGTTTGCCATATTTCTTTGTGCCTGGTTTAGTGACAGACACCTGGTAGGCACACAATGTGGTTATCAATCACAATCAATCATATAAAGAGAGTAGAAGTCAAAAAAATCCCACAGGTACCATTTCCTGAATGTTTTTTCTGGAATTAATCTACATATAGTATATAAATAAGTGGCGTATGTTTAAATGCCTCTTCACTTAACAATACTGTTTTGAAGATCGTTTCCTTTTAGAGAGTTCATATTTTTAAAAGTAACTCTATCCCATTAAGTGGATGTACCATCATTTATTTAATCAGTTCCCTAGTGATGCTTATGTCATTGTTTGCAATCTTGTTTTTAAAATATATTTTTATTGATTTCAGAGAGGAAGGGAGAGGGAAGAGAGAGAGGGAAACATCAATGATAAGAGAGAATCATTGATCAGCTGCCTCCTGCACACCCTCTACTGGGGATCGTGCCTGAAACCTGGGCAGGTGCCCTTGACCAGAATCCAACCCAAGGACCCTTCAGTCCGAAGGCCAATACTCCATCCACTGAGCCAAACCAGCTAGGGCTGTTTGCCATCTTTTGCTGTGATGAACACTCCATGGGAAATAATGTTCATATGTCATTTGCAAGTCCTGCAGGATAATTCTGAAAAGTGGGAATACCAACTCAGGCCATACCACATGGTATTAATTCACAAATGAGGGCAGAAAATGAGGCCCAGGAGTGGATTAACGACCCCATGTAGTGGGCAAGTCACCAGTCCCTGTGTTCTGCTCAAAGTCCTTACGGCATCTAATATCGCTCCTTTTGTTTTTGCACTAGGCTGGAGACTCCAAATTTAATCGTGCTAAGCTCCTCAACGTTGGCTTTCAAGAGGCCTTGAAGGACTATGACTACAACTGCTTCGTGTTCAGCGACGTAGACCTCATCCCCATGGATGACCGGAACACCTACAGGTGTTTCTCCCAGCCACGGCACATTTCTGTGGCGATGGATAAGTTTGGATTTAGGTAAGAGCTGTTAGAGTCTATAGAAAACATGTTCCTCTCTGGTATGACAGCTAGGAGATGTAGTTTCTGCAGCCAGGAGAGCCTCTATGCTCTGGAGAAGAGTACCTCCTCTGAGTAATCATTCTTTCCATCCTCCCTTGCTGAGGGCATGAGGTCTGTGAGATAAATATAGGGTTATTGTAACATCCTTCCCCCAGATCAAAGGTATTCAGGCCCTAAACTTGCTACCTTGGGGGGAGGGATTTAGCTGTAAAAGTCACTCTCTGCCCACCACCCTCCCTGTTTGTGGATCATCTTTTTGAGATACACGGGCTAATACCCTGACTCCTCTTTAATTCCGCTGTTGAACCATGGTGGGGATCACCTAGTTCTTTTCCATAGCACCATGTCTATCTTCCCAGAACCTCTTAGGCTTGGGGGATGGGGCAGGAGGTAAGAGAAAGCAGCAGAGGCAGCAAAACTAGATCTTGTCAGCTCAGCTGGTACTTTCCCTAGAAGTGGCTAAGAGTCCATTTCCATTAAAACACTCATTATCAAAAAACATTATTGGCGTGGCCACCTTGGGTTCAAACCCTCACATTGCAAGTGCAGACCGTACTGTGAGGAAAGCAAAAGGTGTCTGGCTGACCTGGCACCTCCGTGATGGCAGCTTTTTACACATAGATGACCTTAGATTCATTAAAGCAGGTCCCCAGGGAGCTTGCTTGTGGATACTTGCGGTCAGAATTCAGAATTCCTAAATGGATTCGAAAATGATAATTGCTGCTTCTTTTTTTTTTTAACGTTTTGTTTTTCTATATGGTTTGGCTGACTTTTCTCTTGAAATCTGAGTTAGCGTTTTTCTTAATTTGTGTGATAAGTGTTGGTTTCTCTAGATTCCAGTAAGAGGCTGAGTGTGGTTTGGAACTGCACACAGGGCCAAGAAAACCCCCCCACAGCCTTTAAAGGAACCCCAGAAGGCCTTTGCATGGCCTCTGGACATGTCCTCATTCTGATTCTTCACATTTCTCCTCCGTGCTTCCTCTGTATTCCTCAGGAGGCCACAATTCATAACCATTGAAACGTTAAAATACAAAAATATTTGGAGAGATGAGAGCCCAGATGCCCTGCTGCTTGAAAATGTGTCAAAATAGATTCACCATTAGACATATTGCTAACTCAGGCTATGATAGAAATTTCCAAGAAAATTTTCAGGAATGCTATTTTTTTTAAAAATCAGAAAATTTACCCATTTTATTGATGCATCACAATTGCTCTATATTTTACCCTGTTATATAGAAAATACAATCTACATTGTAAAACCAAAGACAAGCATAGAGTCCAGAGATAAACCATGTTTTACACAATGAACCCTCCCCCGCCCCTCACCTAACATTATTGGTAAATTTTAAATATCTATTTTGTGAAAATGATTATTTTACATATTCCCTAGGTACATCTGCATTATAAACAGGCATTCTCCGAAACTGTTTCTAGAGGCTTGTTGTAAAAGGAAGCGTACAACCAGGAAAGGGAGAAAGCAGAAAAGGTTTAAACCACAGACAATAACTAGCATACCAAGTACATTGAATAAAGTTGAGATTCCGTTGCAATATCAAGGAATCCAAGTGGAAATACTAACATTATATATACTATACATAGAATGTACTGCTACATGTAGTGAGATGATGTCTTCAAGCTGAATCAAAACCACACGTTAAATATAAGTTTAGCAACTATTCTGATGATGAATGCTGCACCCTTCATCAGTTAAAAACAAAATCAAATTTGGAAGCAGGCTTGAGCCATTCCTGTCATTGAGAAGCAATTTTTATTTCCTAACCGAAAATAAACCATCCTGACCAGGGGGTATTTGCATAATAATGACGACTAAAACACATCACTGTGCTTGCCTGACTGAAGGCAGTCAAACTTAGCTTCTCTCCTGGGGGGATGATGGATGGCAGAAATGCTTTTTTTTAAAAAAAAGATTTTCTTGGAAAGAGTGAGAAACATCCATGAGCTACCTCCTTCATGCCCCCTACTGGGAATTGAAAGCACAACCCAGACATATACCCTGACCCAGAATTGCACCCGAGACACTTTGGTGTGTGGGATGATGCTCAACCCACTAAGCACACCGGCTAGGACCACAGATGTTCTCTTGACTATTGGAATCAGTCAGTTTTCAAGCCAGTGAAGCTTTGGAAGAAGGAAAGCTGGACGGGTAGATGAGATGGGCACATGACAGCATGAGCACAGGGAGACCAACCTCAGATTCCAGGACTTCCTGAATGAGGATTTGCCATGCAGGAGGAGATTCCTGTCTGGTGCAGAACTGGGCTTAGGCTTATGTAACCGACTGATTTGCTAGATCACCACAGAAGGGACACAGTATTTTTAGAAAATTCTATTTTTTGACACCTGTGCCTTCTCTAAGATAATTTGAGTCTACTATAAAAACAAAACAAAGAAAGCCCTCATAAATCTCCAGTTAAAAAGTTCCAGAGAATAGCAATAACTTTAGGAGTGTTTATTTTGAGCAAGTTTTATTTCGAGAAAGTCAAGTCTTACTAACCACTGGTCCTCTGTGTGTGTGTGTGTGTGTGTGTGTGTGTGTGTGTTTTCTTCTTTTTCCCCCCAGATTACCTTATGTTCAATTTTTTGGAGGTGTGTCTGCCCTAAGTAAACAACAGTTTCTCACCATCAATGGATTTCCTAATAATTATTGGGGCTGGGGAGGTGAAGATGATGACATTTTCAACAGGTAATGGTCACAACTTAGATCTCCTTCTTCTCTATCTCCCTTCATTCACTTCTAGTTTTCCAATCACTGCCTGATTATTCTGCCAGGCTTGGACCCTCAGGAAGGATGCATTCCCCACTTAGCCTAGGGTCTTAACGTGTGCCCAGCTATAGACACTGTACTTGCTGAAGATGTCTTTAGGAAAATTAGCTACTGCTATTTAAAGAAAAAAATATTTTTAATTTATTGATTTTTAGAGAGAGAGAGGGGAAGAGAGAAATATTAATTTATTGTTCCACTTATTTATACATTCATTGGTTGTTTCTTGTATGTGCCCAGACTGGGGATCAAATCCACAATCTTGGCGTATAGGGATGATACCCTAACCAGCTGGGATACCCAGCCAGGGAAGCTTCTTTGATATTTGCATTAGCCTTGGAAAATGTAAAATGAGAACCAAGCGAAGGAATGTACTTTGATGCATACCATGTGCCAGTTTGTCCTAAAGGAGTAAACTTGTGTCCTTCAGCCCGAGCTGGTTTGGCTGAGTGCATACAACATGGACTGTGGACTGAAGGGTCCCAGGTTCAGTTCCCATCAAGGACACATGCCCAGGATGCAAGCTCAATCCCCATTAGGGGGCATGCAGAAGGCAACTGATCAGTGATTCTCATCCACTAATGTTTCTCTCCCTTCCCCTTCCTTTCTGAAATCAATAAAAATATATCAAAAGACAAAACAAAACAAAACAAAAAAACACGTGTCCTTTGTAAAATTTCAGCATCTCATTGTGGTCATGTTTGAGTATGAAACAAGTGTCTTTGGACAGGATCCCAAGTTCTTCACAGAATCTTGGTACTGTTTTATTTATTTAACTCTTTGGACTATTTTTAACATACACAAAAGAGGACAGAGTAATGTGATGGTTGCTGTGTACCCACTGCCCCTAGCAACCATCCTTTCACAGCCAACCCCCAATACCTACACCCTTGGACCCCCTGGGAGTTGGTAAACCTTTATCATGTAGCTTGTCATTGCAGATGGTATAAAATCACCTTCCAGTAGCATTTGAAACCCACATTCTGCCCAGTTCTCCCTGGCAATGGAGGCTTCAACCCTGCCAGCTCCAGATTAAAAGCACCCACTCACGCTGGGAGCCAGTTTGAACTTGTCTCTGAGTTTGATGTCAGAATACACCCTGGTGCCTTCCTGGATTGCAGAACACTAATTTGTTAACCGAAGGTGTCTGTCAGAGCAGCACCCAAGTCACTCAA
Organism: Lasiurus borealis; assembly: GCA_004026805.1. NCBI lineage: Eukaryota > Metazoa > Chordata > Mammalia > Chiroptera > Vespertilionidae > Lasiurus > Lasiurus borealis. Next base: position 19,642 of record PVJN01028907.1, on the reverse strand, counting down.
GGTTAACCTTCAGTGAGAACTTGGCATAGGCCCAAGTCTTTAACACAGGCCTTGAAGAACACTTGAGTTTTCAAGTATGCAGCTCCAGTGTTCGCTGCATGCAAGCACTGCCAGGTGGTCCCAATCGGGAAGACACTGAAGACATGGACATGGAGTCCAGACAGAAACAAACTTGCTCCCACAGTACCACAGCTGGGCAGACACTGGGCTGATGTGACAACAGAGACCTGAGTGGTCAAAAAGGTTGGGGGACGTGGGGCCCAGAGCACACAGTACCAACATCCTAGGCTGGAGGGACTAGAAGGGTAAGTGGTTTGTGGAGCAGCTTTCTTGGAAAATAAAGGACCTAACTCTCACTATACGCCTATTCACTGTATACCAGCTCCTGGGGGCAAGACCAGCAATCTTTCAAGTCATCCAGGAGCACTGCCTCTTAACTTCTCTATTCCTGCTTTGGTTTTGGTCCTCATTCCTTTATTGATTTCAGAGAGGAAGAGAGACAGAAACATCTATGATGAGAGAAAATCATTGATCTGCTGCCTCCTGCATGCCCCCTACTGGGGATCGAGTCTGCAACCCGGGCATGTGCCCTTGGCTGGAATCGAACCTGGGATTCTTCAGTCTGCAGGCCGATGCTCTATCCACTGAGACAAACTGGCTAGGGCTGGTCCTCGTTCTTTTCCCCTAGACCAGTGGTTCGACAAACTCATTAGTCAACAGAGCCAAATGTCAACAGTACAGCGATTGAAATTTCTTTTGAGAGCCACATTTTTTAAACTTAAACTATATAAGTAGGTACATTGTTATTAACTTAATTAGCACACTCCTTCAATCACACTGTACGAGCATGTGGTATTTTTTGGAAGAGCCACACACAAGGGGCCAAAGAGCCACATGTGGCTCGTGAGTGACAGTTTGCCGACCACTGCCCCAGACCTACACATAGAACCTTCCAATTGGTTCTGGCTCCCTTAGTCTTATTCCCTACTCCCCCTTTTTATACTGCTTATTAGAGAGATGTCTCTTTGGCTGAAAACCTTTGGGAAACACTGCGTATTACATCCTTTCCTGACACTGGCATGGTTCCCTGGCTGCTTGAAGCTTTGAGAAGGCCTCCATGAGTTAGCCTTTGCCCATCTTTCCAGCCTCATCTCCAGCCACTTCCAACCCCAGATCCTTTCACCAGTCCCTGCGGCTTGTGTTGCTCCTGAGGACCCCGTGTTTGCTCTCCCTGCCTGCCTTGGCCTGTGCATTCCTGGCCGCCCAAAGGGCTCTGGCTGATGCCAGTCATCTTCACGACTTGGCTCTGCCTCCTGTTGCTCTATGATGATGATCTGTCCCTTTGCTCTTCACAGATTAGTGTTTAAAGGTATGTCTATATCTCGCCCAAGCGCTGTGGTTGGGAAGTGTCGGATGATTCGCCACTCGAGAGACAAGAAAAATGAACCCAATCCTCAGAGGTGTGTTCTATGTTTGTTTATATTCCTTCTTCCCTCTCCAGGATGGGGCAGAAATGAGGCTCTGGGGAGGGCTCAGTCCAAAGGGGGAAAAGCAACAAAGTGCAAACATTTAATGCTTTTTTTTTTTTTTCCGGATGATTTTCTTGCTCTTTTCTGTCCTTGTAGGTTTGACCGGATTGCACACACGAAGGAGACAATGCTGTCTGATGGTTTGAACACACTGACTTACAAGGTGTTGGACATAGAGAGAAACCCTTTATATACCGAAATCACAGTGGACGTTGGGACACCGAGCTAGCATTTTGCTTCCCTGATAAAGAGACCTGAAAACGGCCAGGGACCTCTGCTATGTCCCTGCCAGCGTGCTGGGCTGGTCCCTCATTCTTACAATCAGCGTGAAAGCCCCCTCCACTCATCATTCACATGCCTTTCCGGCTGACCAGAACACAAGTGGGCCGTCTTGCCCCCAGCTTGACTCGGCGTGTGACTTCTTAGCTCTACGAGGTGTTTGTATGTGTAGAAACTGTCAGCCCTCTGGGGGTCCTCAGCATGTTCACAGTTGTCTCCCCAAAGAATCAGAGTGTATACAGCCCCAAAATGTGGTGACTGTGGGACTCGTTCCCAGTGGTAAACTGCAGATTTGTTGTGAAATAGGTAAGATCTTGGTTTTTAAATCGTGTATTCTTGCTACTTTATGCAGAATTGGAGCGTGCTGCTGAAAGTGGATTGGTGTGATATTTTTTTGGTTGTCCTATTTTAAACAGAAAATCTGTCAACAGCCATTCTCATTTTATGCTCCCCCTCCCCTCTTTTAGTGCTATTCAACTGTTCCAATCACTGTGTGTATCTCTTCTTAGCAAAAGAGTTTTAAAACGTGAGCCTCAGACCTTTTGCCCCGCTAACGTGTGAATTCCCAGGCAACTTTAGCCATCAGAGCAACATCCTTGGGTGTTCTCACGTTCAGTGGCCTCTCTTCACATTGCCTGATTTCTGAATGTAAAACTTTTTAAAAAGAGCAGATTGCAGTATTTTAAAGACCAAATCAAATTCTGATTACCGATCTAGCTTGATTTTGGGTTGACCCAGATTTTCAGGGCTGTTCAGTGCTCACACTTGGCAATTGACTTTTCCGAGTAGGCTCTGGAAACTTGAATTTCCTGTGTATTTTAATGTGGTGTTTTACATGTGAGGAAGGGACTGAGCATTTTTTCAGGGGCGGGGCAGGGGAGCGATGCTATGTGCTGTTGGGGCCATGAGCGCCGGCCTCTGATGTAGCTGGCCAGGTGCGTTTTGTGAAGAGCAAAATCACCTTTGGGTCCTTTGACGAGGCAAGGCCCAGACCTCTGCAGGAAGGCAGAGTCCTTGGCCTGCCAGGCAGTGCTCCCCCTCTCTTCACCCTCCCCAGGTGGGCAGGGCAGAGGGAACCTCTACCACCTCCTTGGACTGACAGCCAGGACCTCCCACCAGGGCCCTAGGCTGTGGAGTTGAAAATGACAGCAGTCAGAACTGTTTACTGGCCCTGAGCCTGGGGAGGTGGAGGAAACCTCCGTTCTGGCCCCCTTGGATCTAGGGGCTGCCTCCTCCCTCAGGTTTGGCCCCACACTGCCTGTCCCACCTTGCAGGACCGGTTCTCCTCCTTCCTTCCTGCTTCCGCACTCCCCTTTTTTGTTCCTTTGCTTTTTGCCTGTTCCCTAAAACTTGCCTGTGGCACTCAGGGTCAAATACACTATTCATTCTCTAGCATGAATGTGCCTTTTAATTAGAAACAGAAATTCAGCTGCACCCACTCACACTCCCCCACACCCACTCTGGTGCCTAAAGCCTCCCTTTCCCCCCCTCGGGTCTCTAGCAGGTGCTCCCCACTCCTGGGAGGCTGACCCACAGGGCTGTCTTCTGCAAACCCGCCTCTGCCGAGAGAGGCTTCGATGCCGGGGGTGAGATGCACGAGGCAGTTTCAACACTGGGCTCAGGGCCTGAGACTCGGCTATTTCATCCCAGGCTTGACCTTTCAGCTGGTGGCCGCTCAGACCTCCTGGGAACCAGCCCTCCGTGTGGAGGCTGAGTTGGTGACCAGCGCCCGCCTTACCTGTGCCTTTATTGCTTTGAGCATCTCAGATGCTAACTTGGTTCTCTTTCCAGAAGCCCTCGATTAAAATTTATGTTCCACTGCACAAGCTTTGGGGCTACGCGAAGAGTATTCCTTCTGTCAATCCCCTGCTCCTTAACAGAGATGTCAATGAAATTCAGAATGACTGCACTGAGAAGGAGTTTTGGGAAATGCAAAGAGTGAAGGCCTCTCTTTCTGACCCCAGATCCTGACTTTTCCAAAGTGCCTTAACAGAAAGGAGACAAATACCTGGGGAAGTAACTTCTTTGTTACTTACTGTACTCTTTAAAAAAAAAAAAAGTCTTTTTTTTTTTAAAATATTTTCTTCCATGTTACATTGGAATATTCAAGTATGTGGTTCATTCTCAGAACCAAGGGAAATCATGCGTCATCTGTTCCTCCTTTGCTGACCTGCCGGTGCTCTCATGGGCACCACCTGAGCCCAAGGTTAGGCCTGGAGGCCTGCCTGGTTCCTGAGATGCTGAAGGTCCTGTTTCCTCCCTGGGGAGTTCAGGCCAAGAGGGTTCAGGGGCATTTCCTTTACCTGGAAGTTGTCACCATGAAGTTGTCATGTTCTGTGCCTTTGTTTCTGTCCTTCCCATTGCTGGTGACCCTGTGAAATAGCTTTTGGAGAAGATCGGAGGGCAGAGGTGGCCCAGGAGGGTAAAGGAAATGCAGTCTGGCTCTCAGCCTGGGCAGGGTCTCTGCAGACCTCAGGGCTGGCCATGGGGTGTCCCACACAGCCAGGACAGAGCTGTCCTGTCCTGGAGACCTGTTATGCTGTGTGTTTTAATTTCCTATTTGTGCAAATGTATGTATTGACTATTGTGAGTGGGAGGGGGGAATGTCTGACTTTGATGTTCAAAACAGAACTGTATTTTTGCCTTTAAGATCCAGTAATATAACACGAATAAATGTCCCTATCTTTGTAACTGCTGGTGGTTTCTCTTCTGATTTAAAGGTTTGAACTCTGCCAGAGCTGGTGGACAATGGTGGGGCTACCTGCTGGGAGGATTTGAGGTCTGCCTTTTGTGCCTCCTTGGTTCAGGGTGACTAGCCTAAGGCGGCAGTCGGACATCCCCTGAGGGGTCCCCTATTGTAAGAGGGCACAGGAGGGGCTGAGGGCCCCACCCCCCACCCCAGTGCACAGATGTCTTGCACCAGGTCTCTAGTAAATAAATAAAAGACATCTCACATTCCTGTTTTGCCTGTTGGAATTGTGGATTAGTTATCAGGTGGCTAGATCCACAGATTATTTCAGCCAGACACCTAACTCCAGGAGTCCCCATTTGTTTGCATGTGGGCTTTCTGGACCTCTGCCCACAGCCACTCCATTGGTGCAGACATTTCTTTTTTTTTTTTTTTAATATATTTTATTGATTTTTTACAGAGAGGAAAGGAGAGGGATAGAGAGAAACATTGATGAGAGAGAGACATGGATCAGCCGCCTCCTGCATTCCCCCTACTGGGGATGTGCCCGCAACCAAGGTACATGCCCTTGACCGGAATCGAACCTGGGACCTTTCAGTCCGCAGGCCAACGCTCTATCCACTGGGCCAAACTGGTTTCGGCGCAGACATTTCTTTATTCAACTCTGCCACCCCAGAGCTGGCCCTGCTTCACGCTCTCCCAGCTCTTTGCCTGTAGTTCATATAAATCCTTTCAGACCACTTCTTTCTTCCTTTTCCCCTGACTCGAAGTACTAAACTGGTTGCCAAACTCTGGGATGACGGACAATACCACTTTTCCTTCCTGGCCATTCTGCTGGTGGTTTAGACTCCATGCCCCAAGACCAATCTTTTGGTTAGCAATTTTGGCTCAAAACCTTATTAAAAAAAAAAAAAAAAAGACTTCAATCATGGATGTTAACTATAGCCATTTCCTCATCTGAAACTCATTTTCTTATCTGTATAATAGGAATAATAACACATAGTTACATTTTGAGGCTTAAAAGATATGAAGTTTCTAAAATAAAGATGCCCAAAACTGGTTTGGCTCAGTGGATAGAGCGTCGGCCTGTGGACTGAAGGGTCCCAGGCTTGATTCTGGTCAAGGGCATGTATCAGTAGGGGGTGTGCAGGAGGCAGCCGATAGATGTTTCTCATTGATGTTTCTAACTCTCCCTTCCTCTATAAAAAAAAAAATCAAATATATTTTTAAAAATAAATAAAACAAAGATGGACACCTACAAATTTTGTTGAACACCTACTAGCTGCTAGGATACAATGGCAGAGGAGGTTCAAGTTTAAAGTCTAATGGGAGGAAAGAGGGAGCACAGATGTTTTCAAAGAATCAAGTAAGCAAATGGAGCCTGGCGGCTGTGGCTCAGGGGTCGAGCATTCACCTATGAACCAGGGCATCACCATTAGATTCCTGGTTGGCACATGCCCAAATGGCTGCCTCGATCCCAGCGCAAGGTATGCAGGAGGCAGCCAAAGAATGATTCTCTCTCATCACTGATGGTTCTCTCTTCCTCTCTTAAATCCCTAACAATATATTTTAAAAATTAAAAATAAACAAAGAAAAAAACACACATGACGAACACTGTACTCATCACATAGTAGCTAGCGCCACTTCAAAGTAGAATCTTCCCTAGCACTTCTCTGGCCACATCCCTGCTATTTTCAACAAATGCCAGAATAGTTCTGAGATAGTTCTCAGAGCCACTTAAGGTGTTCACAGTGTCATTTGATCATTATGACCCCAAGTAAGGCTCTTGTCAGCCCCAGGAAGTTTAAAGGGTCTTAGTTGTGACCCAAGGACGTGGGACATTAAGTACCCAGCAGCAACCTCTAATGTGCTGCTTGGATGGAACTGGCATCTGGAAGGAGAGGGGAGTGGTGTGCAGGCCTGATTGCCCCTGCTGTCCGTGCTGCAGAAGCTCCAGGCCCTTTGAGGACAGGGCTGAGAAAGTGTGACCAGTGGCAAACCAGCACAGAAAGGGAAGCCCCTTGCAGCTCCCCTCTCCTGGCCCTCTGGCTGTGCCTGCCCGAAGGATCCCTTGTGGCCCCAGGCCTGAGCAGAGGTGTCCTGGGGCTCAGATTGCACCGAGCAGGAGACTTTGGTCCTTTGGACAAAGTGCTGCCTTACAGGGCTTTGCAAGCTGTAAGGTCTGGGTTCAGTGGAACACACTTTCCTTTCCTAAGATGCACTGTCCACACAGAAGCATATACACAAACATGCATAACACGCCTGGTGTGCCTATGAGGGGCCAGAATGCCTCTTGCTAGTTCTGTGACCTTGAGCAGATGACTTCGCCTCTCTGTGTCTCGGTTTGTTCATCTGTATAAAGGGTATAGCAATACCTATTTTCATAGAGTTATTGCAAACAACAGGCCAGTTAATACTTACAAAGCACTTAGGACATGCATGACTCATACTAATCATTAGGCGTTACACGTGAACAAACCTGCTGATGTTCATATAGGCTTCTGTATACACATTACCAACATACACACATGTCAGATAATAGTGGGACTCTTTATTCTTTCTCTTGTAGGTCACATGTCTAGGGCTTAACTATGTGGTGGTTGGGCAGGTCAACCTCAGGCTAAGTGACCATTCCTCTTCTGGAGACACCCAGGACCTTACCACTGGTGTGTCCCCACCCCTTCCCCACCTCACCTAACCAAAACTGTGTGGAATGACTGCCTTGGGGAGGGAGGGGTCTTGCACCCCCACTCACCCCCTGTGCTCCAAGGGGCCAGGAAAAGAAGGTAGGAGGAAGAGGGTCAAGGACAGGTTCCTGGGGTTGGCCATTTCCTTAGGAAGTGGTCTGTCTTTATTTTTATTTTTATTTTTTTAATATATTTTATTGATTTTTTTTACAGAGAGGAAGGGAGAGGGATAGAGAGTTAGAAACATCAAGAGAGAGAAATCGATCAGCTGCCTCTTGCACACCCACTACTGGGCATGTACCACTGAGCCAAACCAGTTTCGGCATGTCTTTAGTCTCCCATTTTACACGGAGCCCAGACCAAGTAGGAGCCAGGCAGATCCCAGTAGTTGTGAGTATGGATTAGGTGGGTATCAGGTCTCCCCACCCCTTGCCCTCATATAGTAGCTCTTTTCCATGTGAGAATGTGACCTGGATCAGTGATCCACAGATGTCCTTTGGAGGCAGCGCTGTGTTCCCAGGCAGGTGACGGGGAAGCTGGGGAGGGTGGGGGAGAGATCAAGGAAATGAGAAGATGATCCAGTGCCCACCACGATCCCAGGCATCCATTCTCTTGTTTCTTCCAGGAGGTGCGAGTTCAAACTTTTCCTTGGAACCAATTTCTTCTTAGAACTGGAACTTCTTACCCCATTAGAAAGGAAATGAAGTTTGTCTGGCCGAGCTAGTCATGCCAGACAAGCCTCATTTCCTCCTGGCAGAGTCCCCAGGCAGGGAACGTGGCTGCTGCTTTTGTCTAGACCCTGGGACCTGTACCCAGGCTGTGGGGCAGAGGATCCAGCAGGGCATGGTTGCCATGGGAAGTTATAGGATCAATAGACCAGAGACCAGAGGAACGTGGCACGCCAAGGACATCTGCACTGGAGCAAGAAGTGCGCCAGGTCAGCAGGCAGGGGGCCCGGGAAGACAGCCAGGAAAGAGCCATGCAGTGATCATAACTTTGGCTCTTCTGCCTTCCCACACGCCATGTGAGTCTGGCAAGGCAAGTCGATTCCCCAGTCTGAGCCTCAGTTTGCTCTTCTGTTTTACGGCTTACCCTCAGAACCTATGTCTGGTCTCCCCATAGATTTATTTGCTTAGTAGAAAGTGCCCTGGTCTTGGTGAAAATAGCAAGATCTCCCCTGCCTGCACTCTCCCCTCCCAGAGCTGCTGGAGCATCATAGGATAAACTGTTAAAGCTTCAGCTGGAGCCAGGGAAGGGGAGGGAGCAGCAGCGTGTGGTTTCTGATGCCATCTCCCTCTTCTGCCTGAGGCCTCTCCAGACACAGGGCAGAGTTCCCTCTCCTGCTCTCTCTTAGGCTTTCAAAACTCAGGCTTCCTGATCATCCCACCGGACCTGAGTGGGAAGCACAGGAGTGGGGGGAGAGGGGGTAGGATGCCTGAGCCTCTGCTCAGCTCTGGCATTGAAGGTGGTGTAGGAGCCAGCTTCATACCTAGGTTCCTTTCCACTAGTGACCATCTTCCCTGTAACAAACGGACTTGGAATATCCTGCCCTTAAGAAGGCTTCCTGTGGAAATGCAATTCAAAACCACATTGATAGCCGAAACCGGTTTGGCTCAGTGGACAGAGCGTCAGCCTGTGGACTGAAAGGTCCCAGGGTCGATTCTGATCATGGTTGCAGGCACATCCCTAGTAGGGGGTGTGCAGGAGGCAGCTGATGGATGTTTCTCTCACATCAATGTTTCTAACTATCTCTCTCCCTTCCTCTTTGTTAAAAATTAATAAAAACATTTTTTTAAAAACCACACTGAGATACCACTTCATACCCATCAGGATGGCTATTAACAAAAACAAACAAACAAATAAATAAAAGTGTTGCTGAGGATGTGGCAACATTGGGGCCCCCTGCACACTGCTGGTAGAAATACAAAGCGGCGCAGCCCTTGTAGACAATGGTGTGGTGACCCCTCAGAAAATTAAACATAGAACTACCATGCGATCCAGCAATTCCACTCTGGGTGTGTACCCAAAAGAAATGAAAGCAAGGGCTTGAACAGGTCATTGTATTCCCATGATCACAGCAGCATTATTCACAACAGCCAAAAGGTGGAAGTGACCCAAGTGTCCATTGATGAGTAAATGAAAAAATAAAATGTGGCGTATACTTAGAATATCATTCAGCCTTAAACAGGAAGGAAATTCTGACACATCCCGCAACATGGATGAACCTCAAAGTCATTAAGTGAAATAAGCCCATTACAAACAGACAAATATTGTCTACTTCTACTTAAATGAGATATCTAAAGTAGTCAAACTTGGGGAGACACAGAGTAGAGGGGAGAGGGAGTCGAGGCAGGAGGGAGAGTTGGTGATCAATGAGCACAGAACTTTAGTAGTTGGAGAAGATGGCAGAAGTTCTGGCGATGGATTGGTGGGGACGGCTGCACAATGAAACGCATGTACTGCGTGTCAAAGAACTGTACACTTTTAAAATGGTTAAAGTGATCGATTTTATGTTACATGTAAACTATAGACTGAATGTGTCCCCCAAAATGTACATGCTGAAACCTGATTCCCAATGTGGTGGTATTTAGAGGAGGGGCCTTTGGGAGGCGATTAGGTCATGAAGGCAGAGCCTTACAGACGTGACTCCAGAGAGCGCCTTCATCACTTCTGCCGTTAACGTTAGAGAGAGAAGGTGCAAGCGGCGACCCCTTCACCTGATATCGAATACAGTGGTACCTCAAGATACGAGTGCCCTAACATACGAGATTTTTGAGATACAAGCCTTATGAGCGAGCGATTTTTGCTTTGAAATACGAGCAACATTTGAGATAGGAGTAATCGCGAGGATCAGCCGGCTGCACATGACCCATCAGTTTACCATGATTCGAGCGTCTCATAGTTTCCCACGCCTCAAGGTTACGGAACGAATTAAACTCGTATCTCGAGGTACCACTGTATTCCTTCACCTTGATCTTGGACTTCTTAGCCTCCAGAACTGTGAAGAATAAATTCCTGTTGTTTATAAGCCATCCAGTCTAGGGTACTTTTATGCCAGCAGCCTGAAAAAACTAAGTAGTGTATTTATTCATGATTTTTAAAAAAGGAGGCTCCCTGTGGCCACGCTTGACCTCGTCCTACTCTAGCGGCGGCTGAGGATGGTGGTGTGAGTCCAGCACCCACCTGGAGAGGTTGAGATGAGATGGGCTGGTGGTAGGGCATGCCACCTAAGGAGGCACAGGTGTGGGCATGGAGTTTGGTTGCTGAATCCAGCTGGGCCCCAGATGACTGGCTTTTCAGTTGCTACCTTTTCCCAAGACAAACATCCTTCCCTAAGGAAGCCTGATGTGGCAAAACTAGACAATTATCTCTTAGCTACAACTATCCCTTAGCTGGGAGAATGGAGGGTAGAGAAAGGGGAGGTTGGGTGGAGAGAGTGAGGCCTGGACTCAGGCAGGGTCTCAGCCTGGAGGCAAGGAGGTGCTGATTCCCAGGGTGCCCATTTGGCCACTTACTGTTGGCAGAGTATCAGAGTTGAACTGTAGGCTTTTTAAAGGGAGTTGCCGAAACCTGTTTGGCTCAGTGGATGGAACGTCGATCTGCGGACTGAAGGGTCCCGGGTTTGATTCCGGTTAGGGGCATGTGCCGTGGTTGCGGGCGCATCCCCAGTGGGGGGGGGGGGGTGCAGGAAGCAGCTGATCGATCTCTCTCTCTCATCGATGTTTCTAACTCTCTATTCCTCTCCCTTTCTCTCTGTAAAAAATCAATAAAATACATTAAAAAAATTTTTTTAAAGGAGCAATGACGAGCTGAGGCGAGATTACACCTGGAGATGAAAACAATCACTCAGGCAGGTTCTGTCTAGATGGGAGGAAGGCCCCAGATGTCAGCACAGCGAGCCTGCCTTCTGGACTTGGAGGGCAGGAGGGACACTTGGGAGAGATGTCCCTGAGACTTGGTGCTGGTGATGGTGGGAGAACCTCCACCCCCATGCTGCTACCTTGGCCCTGTGAGAGTCGGCAGGTAGGCAGATATGAGCAGGGCAGAGAAAGGACAAACTGACCGAAACCCATGCTTAAACAAACAAGGGAACAGGAGACCGGAAAACTCAAACAGCCATCAAAGTTAGACGAAAACAGGAAAAAAGAAATGCAGTTAAAAATTACTCCCAGGCCAAAACTGGTTTGGCTCAGTGGATAGAGCGTCAGCCTGTGGACTGAAGGGTCCCACGTTCGATTCTGGTCAAGGGCATGTACCTTGGTTGCGGGCACATCCCCAGTGGGGGGTGTGCAGGAGGGCAGCTGATCGATGTTTCTCTCTCATCAATGTTTCTAACTCTCTATCCCTCTCCCTTCCTCTCTGTAAAAAAAAAACAAAAAAAAAAAACAATAAAATATATTTTTAAAAAAAGAAAGAAAAGAAAAAATGACTCCCAGCACCAAAAAGACAAAATCTTACAAGATATCGGCAGATCCACAACATTCCAAGAAGCTCACCAGGTAAGCAGACCCACCCAGGAAATTCTAGGGAGCCCACCAGCTACAAGGATGAATGGTGTGGGGAGATTAGGACTAAGGGTGAGGAAGGGCGAGAATAAGACAAAAGCCAGAAGAAACTAGACCCATCGAGGCCCTGGAACCTCGCTGCAGTTGCCTGTCTTGAGAGTCCCTTGGATGTACTTTTGCTTGAATAGAGCTTTGCCGCTAGCTACAATTCCCCATCTCTTTCTCTCTCCCCTGTGGAAATCTTCCTATGTTCTGAGAGCTACGAACGTGCTCTCGCTGATCTCCAGCACTGCTGAGAGTACAGTCTTTCTGGGAGTGAACTGCAGATAAATAAACCTACACATAGGTCTACTCCTTGACGTTACAATTCAGCGTTTGGTAATTTATCCAAAAACAATCACCTCCGTGCTCCAAGATGCGTGGCAGCGCTTGCCCTACCGCTGCTCCTAACGCTCAGAACTTAGAAGCCACCTTCCAGGGAGGGCTGTGCTAAGGACAATGAGGTGCATCCAAACAACTAGGTACCCTGTGGCACAGAGAGCAATGAGGTGATTCTAATTGGAAAGAGGTCTAAGGGGAGGGAAAAAAGCAAACTAACAGAACGCTATTTCCATATATGGTGGTGGAGCGGTATGAATAATTTAGGGCAGAAATGACTGTAATTGTTTGTGGGAGCAGATGCACGGCAAACACACCGAGAGACGAATTCCCTTCTCTGCACAGACTGTGCAGCGAGGCTCAAGTTGCTCTGAGGTAAAATAACAACATCTGGTGTTCCGGGTTTGCCTGAGGGCTGAGGCCTCTCACAGGGCTGGCCCCACCGAGAGAACAGCTGGGCTGGCCCCTAGAGGGACTGGGTTCTCCTGAAAGTGCCCAGGCTAGGACGGGAGATGGGGTTTCCTCCCACAGGGGAAATGGTGAAGACGGTGCCCTGTTCACACGCCGTGTGAGGTGGCATGCTCTGAGGATGTCCGTGGGGGCTGGATGGGAGCTCAGGCAAGAGAGCGTCTAGGGACTGATTCTCTCAGATTTAGAAAAAAAATCCATTTAGGATATTTTGCCACGCTTTCCTCCATGCAATTGAACATGAGCCCAGTGGGAAGTGAGGGGCAGCCCCCTGTCCCTGGCTCTTTGGCTTTAGAATCCAGACGCTCTGTTGCCGAGGAAGGCCCTGACATCTGGATTTTGACACATATCTGAGCCTGGAGCTGTCACAGGCTCATTCCTGGGCCAGATGTGAAAGCCGGACCATTGGCCTGAGCTTCTGGACCGTGTCCCTGCCTCGGAGGCATGTGCCAACGCAGCGTGGGTACCGGGCCATGACCGGCAGGAGCGCACGCCTCTATCTTTCTTTGAATCTCTATCTGATGGGGTGCCAAGAGGTGTGTGCCTGGCCCTGTCCCATCTTGCTCGGCTCCCTGGGGCCTGGCCAGCTGGCGCTTCCTACACAGAGCGCCTCGGACGCGGTGATTATCACGGTGGTTATCCAGCCAGGAACTTGGGCCATCGGCGGGGGCTTCGGAGTACTTCATTTCTGTGAAAGTGGCCCGGTGCTGGGCTGCAGTGACTCTGCTCTGCCCTGGTGACAGCAGCACAGGAGAGGGGCCCGCTCCAAGGCCCCAGCTCTGTAGCTGCCTCCCCTGATGAACACACTGGCACTTTCTCATCCTGGAAACAGGCTGAGGGCGGACAGAGACACTGACACACAGAGTTAGTGTCTGACCCAGGTCTCCGGAGTGAGTGCCGGTCCAGCCACTCTCTCATCCAGCCTCAGCAGCACTCCCTGCATAAGACACGGGAGCTGCAGGCTGGACGCTGAGCTGGGCTCTGCCCCAGCTGGGAAGACAGGGCCCTCGCTTGGAGCCTGACCTCAGCAGGATTGCCAAGAGAAGTGCGGTGTAGAGTGAGGGCTGGACCCAAGAGCCTGGTTTTTGTGTTGTTGTTGTTTTTGTGTGTTTTTGTGTTTTTTTTTTCCATTTTGCATTGTTTCCCCTTTGGTTTTAGGGGATTGGGAACCCGGCATCCTTCGTGGGCCATCAGTGCAGCTTCCATCTGGGGAACAACATAGGGGTGATTCACCCTGAATTCATCCACGAGGATGCAGGAGGCCTGGGGCGTGGGGTCCAGGGAGAAAGGGAGACCCCTGAGTGCTGAGGACAGATGTGGACCTGAAGCCGAACTGGAGCTGCTTTCTGCCTCTGGGAGCCTGGCTCTGGGCAACAGCCAGCCCCTGCTCAGCCCTGGCCTGACACCTGGTGTCCAGGAAGGCTCCGCACAGACGTGGCCCAAGGCTGTGGGGACCCCAGGGGGAGGGTGGAGAGACAAGCAGTTCTGCTGAGGCCTGAACTTTTCTCTGTTCTCCTTCTTGGCACCTCTTCCCTCCCACTGCACACCCTCTCCCCAGAGGAGGCCAGCCGACACACCATTCCAAATCCTCCTTAGCCAATGGCATTTTCCTACACGAAGCCAGGGCCTGTGGCTTGGGGGTGGTGATTCATGATTTTAAACAGGCTGAACCAAAAGGTCTAAAATGCACAGAGTCCGGTTTAACTTCGTCAGACTCCAGACCTCAGTGACTTATGTTTCAAGTGGTTTGCTCTGGAGGGGAGCTGACCTCGCCACAATGAGCCTGTGGAATGAGGGGAGAAGCGCTGCCGCTGAGGGCAGAGAAATCTCGGCCATGACCACTTAGTTGGGCAATGGATCCCAGACGCTGGCCTGGTCCCTGTCAGCCGCACTGTATGTTCTGCCTCTGACTCAGGTGCTCTGTCTCCCCCAGGACCTGGGCTTGGTAGCTGATGAGCTTGGTCCTCCTGGCTCCCCCCGGGGGCCGCTGGGCACTCTCTCCATTTGGGGCATGCCCCATCTTGCAGGTGCGCTGCCCACACCCTCCAAAAGACTGTGTGAGGGCTTTTCTCATGGGAAACAAGGCCTGCCAGGTCTTCTCTTGGCTCTCCACCAATCCTGCAGGGAGGCCACATCCTAGCATGCGGCTGTGGGGGATGCAGGTGGTATAGGGAGCCTTGAACTGGGAGACCAGTCTTGACTCATGGGGTGACCAAGGCCAGATCATCTCTGGTTCTCAAGCAGACTGGGATGGGAGGGTGTGAAGGCCCTTCAGGGATGCCAGATTGGGGTTCCAGGAAAACTTTCTGGGGTGTTTTATGCCTCCAGCCCCCTTCGCCTGTTTGAGTTTACTACTAGTGTGCTTAAGACAGGACAAGAAACAAAGGTCTTCTTTGCGAATCCAGGAAATCAGGAAGAGAGGAGGAAAGACAGCCACGGCAGTCCCGAGTTATCCCAAGTGCAAGGTCCAGTGTGCAAACCTTCCTGGAATGCCCTATGGCCCTTCCTTCTGCAGTCTGTCTCACCATCTGGACAGAAGCTGCAAAAACACACAGTTCAGTTCACAAAATGGAATGTAAAACTTGTCCCCGGGGCCTCTGTGGCCTAGCTCCTGCTCTCTCCCCAATACTGCTGGAGACAGACCCCAAGGGAACATCAGAGCACTGGGCTCTCACTGAGCATCTGCGCTGGAATGTTAGCGTCCTGCCCAAAACAGTGGTCCTCCTGCTGGTAGCCAAGCAGAGGGCCATTCTTTTCGAGGATACTTGGTGTTCAGATGTCGGCTGCAATTTGTAAGAGAGGGGAGGGACTTACTAGGGGCTTTGGGGCTATTGGACAAGGCCACCCCACTTGCTTTTGATTTTGATCCATTATATTTAATTTTCACTTCATTAATTTCTGATCTAATTTTAAGATTTTCTTGTACTTTATTTGCTTTTCTTCTAATGCTTTTAGATTAAAACTTAGCTCTTGATATATATTTTGGTATATTCATTTAAAGCTATAAATTTCCCTCTAAGCACATATTTAATGGCATTTTGCAATTTTGTGTCATGTTTATTACTATCTAGTTTGAAATTTTTTCTAATTTCTTTTTTTATTATTTTTTATTTTTAAAAATGTATTTCTTTATTGATTTCAGAGAGGAAGGGAGAGGGATAGAGAGATAGAAACATCAATGATGAGAGAAATCGTTGATCAGTTGCTTTCTGCACGCCCCCTACTGGGGATCAAGCTCACAACCTGGGCATGTGCCCTTGGCATGAATCGAACTTGGGACCCCCTCAGTCCACAGGTCGACGCTCTATCCACTGAGCCAAACCAGCCAGGGCTTTTTTCTAATTTCAACTGTGGTTTTTTTCTTCCATCTAATAGTACAATAGAAATATATATTTTAACTGCCTTATATGTAGATTTTCACATTATTGAGGGCCTTGTTGTTGTTGTTAGCTTTCTAGCTCAATTGCATTGTAAGCAGAAAACATCCTCAGTATGAATTTGGCTGTGAAGGAAAGCAGAGAAATGAGGTGAGAGATAAAGAGGGATGATATGGGTCAAAGAAGAACTTTAAGGGTGAGAGATATCAGAGCATGTTTGTATGCTGGTGGGAACGCTTATGATGATGTCTATATTTCCTCCTCATGAGAGATATTATATTTCATACACATATGACAGGTAAATTATCAAGTGGGATGTCTATGTTTGCCTCATAGTGGTGCTTTAATTAGCATGAGTCCAAGCCCATGGGCCCTGTCACTCATGAAGTCCAGTTATAGCCAGCCTTTCTTATCACATCCATTTCCTCCTCTACTCACTCCCACATCATCCTTGGCCCTAGACTAAGCCCATTCATGGTCATTAAATATGATGCTCCTGACCGGGGTTCCTACCAGGATCACTAGTTTCCAGCCCCTTCTATAGGAAGCTGTCAGAGCCATTCATATTTATTTATTTATTTTAAAATATATCTTATTGATTTTTTTACAGAGAGGAAGGGAGAGGGATAGAGCGTTAGAAACATTGATGAAAGAAACATCGATCAGCTGCCTCCTGCACACTCCTTACTGGGTATGTGCCGGCAATCAAGGTACATGCCCTTGACGGGAATTGGACTTGGGACTCTTGAGTCCTCAGGCCGACTCTCTATCCACTGAGCCAAACCGGTTAGGGCCATTCATATTTATTATATGCCAATCACTATCCTAGGTGTTGGAAGCACTAAAGTACACATTTTAAGTATGTCGCTTTCTCATTTAATAGCCTTTAGCTCCCAATTTTCCTTTGTTCCTACCTGTTTCTCTAGCCTCACCCTTCTCACCTTTGTTCCCTTTCCCCAACAGGCGGTGTGTGGGGTATGGCTGGCCTGTCTGGGGAAGAGATGCTTAAGCTGGGGAAGGTGGGATCTCTGGGTGTCAGAGCTTACCTGCGCAGCGTGGTCCAGCTGTCCCGGGGCTACCCTGTGCCTGGGAGACTCTGCTTCCCTTGGCTGGGAGCCCCTGGGCAGCATTTGAGCTAAAGTCCAGTTCCAGGGAGACAAAGGGAGACACTCTGAACTGGTGAGCTGGGCTGGGCTGTGCCAGGGCCTTTGTTTCTAACTTGGGAGAGGCCTCAGGTTTCCGGTTTTGTTTTGTTTTTTCTAAGAACTGTGTATGTGCCACACAGGCACCACAATAGCCAGAATCAACAAGAAAAACAATCCCCATGGGGGAAACCTACTCCCTTAAGTCACAAGATTGTGGGGTGTGTCTGTGTCTCAGTTTCCCTATCTGTCACGTGATTATAGGTATCCCTATACATGTATTTCATATCTGTGTATGCACGTGTTGCTTGTTGCTGTGTCCCTGTATGTGTGCATACCTGTCTGTGCTGTATGCTGGGAGGGAGGACAGGGGAGGGTCTCTATTTGTGTCCTTTGTCTGTGAATTAGTTGTAGGCCTGGCTATGCTGCTGTGTGACTGTGTATGTCTGCACGGACACTGTACACTCTTGTCTGAGTGTATCTGATAAATGTTTGCATTTGTTTCTAATCCTGTATATTTACACGTATTTATTCCTCAAATTGCATGACATCTAGACTCCAACATCTCTCCTTCGCTGCGCTTCAGCCATTCCCTCTTGTGGCCACGACCTGAATCTTGTAGGTGAGAGAAGCCTCAGAATCCAATGTTTCAGGCTCTGGCATGCCCTCCTCTCTCTAGTTCTATCACATTCTGACTTTCCCTGAAGAACGGACCTGGAAAGAACTTACTCCGTTCCGCCCCCTTGACCTCTATCTAAACCATAGGCATCCCATTTTATTCCCATACATTTTGTTAGGGTTGCCTTTCAGGCACAGATGGTCCATTGATCTGTTAATTCCAGGGATTAACTAAACCAGATAAGTAACTATGATATTTCTAGCTTCTGTAAATATGCTTGCTTGAATAATGGGGAAGTAAAGGGCGGGGAGGGAGGGGCTGGAAATATGAGCCTGTGACGGGAATCTGGTGTATGTTCTTATCAGTCTATTTTCTGGTCATTGCACCTTCTTACATTGTCTATCTTGCAGGACTTGTTTGCGTAAGCATTGTTATCATATTAGAAAGGCCATAAACTAATATACTGCCATACGCAGTAGTCAGGGTTGGCACCAGGCCAGGCCTTGAGATCGGGTCTCAGGGCACTAATCCTAGAATGTTTTTTTTTTCTCTCTCTCTTTTTGCCTTTATAAGCTTACCCCTAACTTCATTTAGGAACTGTGAGGTTTGGAATGGTGATAGCCCTTCGAGATCCCGTCGTCATTTTTTATTTTTTTTATTTTCACAAACAACTTTATTCATGACACATTTTTTAAAAAAACTCCCATCCCTTGGAAATGTGCTAGAAAAATAAACAAAATCCACCTCCCACCTCCCTGTGCCCACTTCCTCCCATTCCCTCCAAATAAAAGGGGAAGGGGGAAGCAAAGGAAAAACAAAACAAAACAAAACTGAAAAACAAAAAAAGTCACCAAAACCCCCAAAACAAAATAGAGCACTTCCCCAGGGGGAAGAGGAATTTACACTGGAGCTGCTGGGAGCTGAACTTAGATCTAGAAACCTGCAAAGAAAGACACTCAAAACAGAAAAAGAAACACAAAAGGAAACAACAGATCACCAGGCATCTGAAGGAACAGGGAGCCAGAAAAGAGGGGTGGGGTGGGTGGATGACCTGGCAGGACAGGAGCAGGCAGAAGGGTACTGTGAAAGTGAGGAAGATGGAGAGAAAGTAACAAGCGGAACAGTTTGGTGTCCTTCCAGAGCCCTGGGTTTAAAAAAAAAAATCCCTCCTACCATCCATGCCCACCTACCCTTGAGCAGCCCCCCAAAGGGTGAGGTGGGTCCCATTGTCATTGGTTTTGAAATAAAAGCTCCAAAATTCGACCCTCTGGCTGTGGCATCTCGCTGAATTCAATAGAACATCCCCACCCTTGTCTTCCACCTCATTGGGACCTCTAGCCTTGACCTCAAGATGACCTCAAGTTTACTAGCTCTCTCCTCAGCACCCTCAAAGTCCTAACCTTCTAGCAGATATGTTTTATATTTTACCCCATCCAGCTAATGCCCAACGTGTAGTTGAGCTTTGCTGGAGCAAAATCCTATACAGTCGGTTGGATGAGTCTATCTAAAACTCATCACCGGTAACCACACCTGCAGATTCCTCTACCTGATACAAACCGCCTTCCTCTCCTACTTATAACTATTCTTTTTTTTTATTAATATATTTTATTGATTTTCCACAGAGAGAAAGGGAGAGGGACAGAAGGTCAGAAACATAGGTGAGAGAGACACACCAATCAGCCGCCTCCTGCACACCTCCCACTGGGGATGTGCCTGCAACCAAGGCACATGCCCTTGACCGGAATTGAACCCTGGACCCCCCAGTCCCCAGGGCGATGCTCCATCCACTGAACCAAACTGGCTTTGGCATAGCTATTCTTTTCTTCCACCTGCACCCTTTACCCTGCCCCAAGTGCCTTGTTTGATCTCAACACAAAGATCTTGCCTTTTATCACCTCACAGAAAGAAAACCTTAGAGATCAATGGGTGTGAACTTCCTCCATTTCCTGCCCCCTCTCACCTTCAAACT
>PVJN01028906.1:0-26836 GCA_004026805.1 Lasiurus borealis | reverse complement strand
TCTGTCGCCTGTTTGCCCAATGGAAGTCTTGGGCCTCGGCCAGTGTCATAGGCCCAACCAGTGAGCAGCTGGAAGCAGTACTTAGGTGACAACTTGGAAGCTAAGTTTGCTTACAATTTTATGTCTTTACCTGATTGTGGTGTCTTTCACCATCACCGAATCTGATGTTCCTCGGAGGTGTTTAAAGCAGCAGTCACCAACTGGTAGAGTGTGGACCACTGGTGGTCCCTGAGGTCCGAAAGGTTGGTGACAGCTGCTTTAAAGGACCCTCTTCTCCTTCCCTTTACACAGCAAAGCTTCCCTCTGGGAACACACCTGCTCCTGGCCCCTGTGCATCTCCATCCCCTGTCTTCACTATCACACCAACACTACACAATAGTACCCAGGCCACAGAGGGGCAGTTACAGGGCCAGGGCCCAGATTAACGATTTCTACTCTATATCCAGTGTAGGGAAAGCCCTGTTAGTGTGGACCATCTTCCTGGATATTGAAAGCTGGACGAGTCCATCCTTTGTAGCATTTTGGTGATGGGACCACTTCCACACACAGGTCCCTAGTTGTGAGTGTGCAGGGTGGGTCCTCGGGGGAGGGAGGGCTGACCAGGCAGACACTCTTTGTCAGAGTGTGTTTGTTTCCCCTGTTAAGTATAGTTGTCTCTCCCTCTTGGCTGTGCAGCTCTCGGCCCTACCCCTCTCCTCCTCTGGAAAAGGCCCCAGAACTCTTACCAGAAGTCCCAAGAGCTGGGGGAAGTGGATGGGGAGAAGGTGTGTGCAGGACGTCTCCTCTGTCCCTGCTGGGGGTGTGCATCGTGGTGGTGTTGAATGGAAGCATGAGAGGGAGGCAGACTAAGTAGAGGACATCGGTTTTTCCATTGGAATTTGATTCATATACCACACACCCTTTTAAAGTGCATAGTTCAGTGATTTTTAGTGCATTCACAGAATTATGCAACCATCACTACAACCAATTTTAGACATTTCATCACCCCCAAAAATCCCCTGCACTCGTAGCCATCACTGCCTAGTTCCCCATTCCCCCCCAGCCCTAGGCTGCCACTAATCTACTTTCAATCTTGGCCTGTACTGGAATCATCATACAATATGTGGCCTTCTATGCCTGGCTCCCTTCACCCAGCGTGAGGTGCTCAGGTCTGTCCAGGTTGCCGCGCATGCCACTGTCTCATCCTCCTGTGGCCGAGGAGCATTGTTTTGTGTATTAGAGTGTCACGGACGGACCTTTGGGTTGTTTTCACGTTGGGCTGTTAGGGGTACTGCTGCCGTGAAAATGTCGTACAGGTTTTTTGTGGACCTGGGTTTCGTTTCCTATGTATGGACCTAGGAGTGGAATTGCTGAGTCATGTGGGGACTCCGCATTGACCTTTTTGAGGAATCGCCAGACTGTTTTCCATAGCAGCGGCCCCAGTTTGCCTCCCCACCAGCAGTGGCTGAGGGCCCAGTTCCTCTGCATCCTCTTTCTTGTTCACCTTTTATCACAGGCGCCTCAGGAAATGAAGGGGTGCCTCACTGTGGTTTTGACGTGCGTCTCCCCAATGACTAGTGATGCCGAGCATCTTTCCATGCGCTTTTGGCTATTTCTGTCTTTGGAGAAGTGTCCATTTAAGTCCTCTGTCCATTTGGATGTCACTGTTTCAGCCAGACTACACCAGAATTCCGGTGGTAAGTTACAGAGCCCACTGGGAGTCAGTGTGAATAAAATGGAGGAACCTAACAGCAGGAGTCCTGCTGAGAGCCTGGCCGGCTGCAGAACCGGGGTGTGAACACTGCGAGGTAGACTGGGGCTGGGGCGGACAAGCTGTCTCTGTCCTGTGCGTATGCTGTCTTGCTCAGCAGCCCAGCTCTCCTTCTGCCTAGTGGAGAAGGGGAGCCCCACAGAACATGCATTTGGGGTTAAGTTCCAGATCCACATTCCTGAAGGGAGATTATGAGGCCCAAGAGGGTCAGGTGTCCACTCTTGTTCTCTCAGTGAAGGATGTGCTTTCTTTTCTCTGCAGAGCACGGCTTTACCACCCCAGGGTCCAGTGTGGGCTCAGCTAGAATCACCACGCCACCCCAGGGCAGGGCAGGATAGCCCACTGCGGCTTCGTGTCTTTTTGCTTAAACCAGTAGACCTAGTCAGCCTTTGCTAGAATTGGCTTTAGTTTGTTATTTGAGAAAAGTCCTTTGTACACTGAATGAGGAGCAGGAAGGATGATGCAGTCCGTGACCTTTGATGGAGCAGAGATCTGATCATAAAGCAGCAGCCCAGGTATTGGAAGATGAGACTGTCACCAATCTTAACGTTGGGAAACACCGAGGGACACTGAGTGACTGCAAAGGGGCCTCCTGCCCCTCACCAGAGCCTGCTGTCCTGAAGCCCCAGCCTGTTTTTGTTTTTGTTTTTTGTTAATCCTCACCAGAGGATATTTTTCCCATTGCTTTTTCAGAGAGAGGGAGAAAGGGGAAGAGATACAGACAGAGAGTGAAGGGGAGGGAGAGAGAGAAATATCGATATGAGAGACATAACAACTGGTTGCCTCCTGCACACAGCCCGACTAGGGGTGGGGAATGAACCCCAAAACCCAGGCATGTGCCCCTGACTGGGAATCTAACCTGCAGCCCTTTGGTACACAGGACATACTCTGTGCACACCGGCCAGGGCCCAGCCTCTTTTTATGAACATCAACCTTAGCAGACATTTGCTGAATGCCGAGAAAGGGCACCCTTGGAGGAGCATTGGTGCTGCGCCAGGTGCTGCCAAAGGTTTTCTTTCATTAACCCTCCAGCCCCTGGGAGAGGTGGAGTAAACGAGACCAACATCCTAAAATGAGACCCCACCCAAAGCTGGGATTCGAACAAGATTTGTCTGTCTCCAGAGCTCCTGCTCTATGTTAAATTCTTATTTACAGACTAGAGGCCCAACAGGGAATTCATGCAGTAGTGGGCCTTCCTTCCCCTGGCTCTGGCACCAGCTTCCCTCTGGCACCCGGGACCTGGGTTTCCCCTGCAGTCCCGGCTTCATCCAGAAGGTCGCCTAGAAGGACAGCCAGTCTAATTAGCATATTATGCTTTTATTATTATAGATAGATATTTCACACTTACACAGAAGTAGAGAGAAAATAGTGTCATGATCCCCATGGTCAGTCTGTGTCAGCGATACCCTCACCTAACTCCCTCTCTTCCCCTCCCCAGAGTACTTGGAAGTAAATCTCAGACACTACAAAACTATTTATAAATATTTGTGTGTATCTTTAAAAAGTAAGGGCTCTTCTTTATAAAAGTATAGCCTCAATGCCCATAGCTTATGTGGAGCTACTGATTAATTTCTCCCTACCTCTCCATTTCCTCAGTGGTCTCAGTTCTTTTACATTCTTCTTGTTTGTAAGGATTCAAATAATGTCTGTACTTTGTGGATTGGTTGACCTATCTCTTATATCTCTTGATCTCTGTGGTTCCTTCTCTCTTATTTCCTTGGGATTTTTTTTTTTAAATCCTCAACTGAGGATATGTTTACTAGAGACCTGGTGCACAAATTTGTGCATCAGTGGGGTCCCTCAGCCTGGCCTGAAGGATTGGGCCAAAAGCGGCTCTCTGAAATCTCCCAAGGGGTTCTGGATTGCAAGAAGGCACAGGCCAGGCTGAGGGACCCACTGGTGCATGATTGGGTCCGGGGAGGGAGGAAGGAGTTTGGCCAGCTGGGGAGGGATGGTGGGAGGACCTGAGGACATGTCTGGCTCATCTTGCTCAGTCCCAATCAGCTGGACCCCAGCAGCAAGCTAACCTACCAGTTAGAGTATCTGCCCCCTGGTGGTCAGTGCACATCATAGCAAGCAGTTGAGCATCCTTAGCATATCATTAGCATATTACACTTTGATTGGTTGAACAGCCAACCAGAAGACCAGACACTAGAGTGGACTGTGAACGCAGCATTAGCTGGCGGTGCGAGCTGAGCTCAGGCCAGCCCCTCTGCTGGGTGTCTGGTCTGCGAAAGCTCACCTCACAAGACTCAGCTTCCACATGTAGGCCATTGCTGTGGGGCCTCAGGGAAATCATCTCCAGGGCCTGAGGAGACCGGGCCTTAAGTAGCTTCATTGGCTGCCCAGCGGAATATCTGGAGCCAGCAAATGCCTGCACACCACGAGGGAATCTCCAATCACCAGTTTCTCACAACGACTGTTTGCCTAACCCTCGAGAGATACACAGCTTTCTTCACTAAGAAATCATAATTTCCTTAAAAAAGGGGGGGGGTCATATTCTGCTTTTTAGAAGGGTATTTATCACATTTTTTTTTTCTAGGGAAAAGTACATGTGTGTCTCATAAAAATTAAGGTGGCTGGAGTTTTAAATCTGGTCTATTTCCTCTGATGGGAATGTGTGTTGCTGAACTGTCACCAGGTGTGGGTATAAAACGTGGTATTTTATAAAATCATTACAACGTTAAGACATTTGGATTGGTGAGGAAACATAAAAGACTCCAAATTGGGATATGTAAATTAAGTAAAATGTTGCACCCAGCATTCTGATTTTAATTTTCAAAAGTAAGAGTTTAAACACTTAACTTTTTTTATCTTCCTGTGGAGACACATTGAATGTTAGGAAATGCTGGGACCTTGACCAAAACAGCTTCCCCATATTAAGACAATGAAACTGACTTCCCTCCAAGCTTGGAGGGAAGTCAACTATAGTAGAGAGTTGGGCGGGGACATTTTACCCACAGTCCCTCCTGTCCCACTTCCCCAGAGCACCTTCTGGAGGCTTCCAGCTAGTGACGCTGGGATCACTGGGGCCTTGGAGCTGATGGTCCTCAGTCTTTTTCAAACTTGGATGTGTCAGCCCTCACCCTCCAGAGGTTCGTACCTCGTTCAGTGGTCCAGCCTGCGCATCCTGGCTTTAAGGAGCTCCAGCACTGCTCCTGCTGGTCAGCAGAGTCCCTTACTGTCCACTTACCCACTGTCTCCTCAGTCCCGCAGGGCCCTTAGCTCCTGCCCTTTCATCACCTCATGCTTCTGTATCACTACACCTCTGGCCTGATGTTCCCAGAGGCTCAGTGAGTTCTTTCTCCAGAAACATGCATTTCTGCATGAAGCACAGGCTCTGAGGGGCTAAGAAATGGGATATGTGCCGGTGGTGTGGCCCAATGGTTGAGTGTCTACCTATGAACCTAAAGATCACGGTTCAATTCCTAGTCAGTGTACATACCTAGTTGAGGCCTTGATCCCCAGTGACGGCCGTGCAGGAGGCAGCCTATCAATGATTTTCTTTCATCATTGATGTTTCTCTCTCTCCCTCTCCTTTCCTCTTTGAAATTATCCTATATAATAAAACCCTAATATGCAAATTGACTGAATGGCAGAACGACCAGTTGCTGTAACACGCATTGACCACCGGGGGGCAGATACTCAATCAGTGTGCTCCCACAGGGGGAGTGCTGCTCAGCCAGAAGCCGGGCTCACGGCTGGCGAGCACAAAGGCAGTGGTGGGAGCCTCTACCGCCTCTGCTGCAGGCGGATGGTAAGGAGTGAGGGGTACTGGACTGCAAGAGGGATGTCTGACTGCTGGTTTAGGGATTGGGTTTAAGCTGGCAGGCAGACATCCCCCGAGGGGTCCCTGACTGTGAGAGGGCACAGGCAGGGTTGAGGGAACCTCCCCCTATCCCAATGCATGAATGTTGCACACCGGGCCTCTAGTCCTCATCCTATATAATAAAAGCCTAATATGCTAAGTGTTCGATTGTCCATTCAACCAATCAAAGAGTAATATGCTAATGATACACTAAGGCCATTCAGCTGCTTACTATGAAATGCACTGACCACCAGGGGAGAGATGCTCCAACTAATAGGTTAGCTTGCTGGGGTCTGGCTGCTCAGGACTGAGTGAGAAGGGCTGGACATGCCCTGGAGCCCTCCTGTGATTCCTTCTCAGCTAGCCAACCTCCTGTGTCCTCCCCCAGCTCTAATTGTGCACCAGTGGGGTCCCTCAGCCTGGCCTGTGCCCTCTCACAATCCAGGACCCCTAGGGGGGTGTCAGAGAGCCAGTTTCAGTCTGATCCCACAGGCCAGGCCAAGGAACTCCACTGGTGCACAAATTCATGCACTTTGATTGCCAGCCAGGCCTAGGGACCACACCTGTGCATGAACTTCATGCATCAGGCCTCTAATGTGTGTGTGTGTGTGTGTGTGTGTGTGTGTGTGTGTGTACACATACTTACATATGTATATATGTATATAAAAGATAAGGCAATACCAGCCAGGGCCCAGCCTTTTTAATGAACATCAGCCTTCTCAGGAGACCCTTGCCAACTGCTGATGAAGGACACCCTTGGAGGAACCAGTGCTCCAGGTGCCCTGCCAAACGTGTTCTTTCATTAATCCCCCAACTCCTGGGAGAGCTGGGGAAAATCCACATCCGAAAATGAGGCCCCCACCAAGCTGGGGCTCTAACAAGGTTTGTCTGTCTTCCTGTGGCAGCCTCTCGGGGCCACTGCTTGATGCTCAGGTGGCTACTGCCCCATGTCTGGCCTCCAGATTGCCTGGTTCTGTGAAGACAACTTCTGGCCATCAGCACTCTGCTTCCTGCCACTCGTTCGCTTTTCCCTAACTCCTCTACTCACTGCTCCTCTTTCCCCAGCTCCCGTAATTTGTGGGGCATGTGCACTGACCCCTGGCCAGAGACGCTGAGCTGTGTGGGTTACTCGGCCCCATTTCTGGGGTTGAGTGTGAGTGCGGATTAGGTTGGCAGACACAGATGCATTACATAGAAAAACAAGATAAGCCCTCTGTGAGATTGTTTTGTTCAGTGTTCCCTACCGCAGCTGATAGGAAACTGTGGGTAGCGTTATCAGGCCAACCCCCCTCCCCATTAGAATGGGGTGATAAGGAAATGGTGACCGTCAGCTGCCCTTGAGTTAGAGTGGCTTCACAAACTTGTTCTGTGGAACTTGCACGAGCTAGAAAAAACGGTGACTAAATATCACATGATCTCACTCGTGTGGAATATAATGAACAACATAACTGATGAACAAAAACAGAACCAGAGACATGGAAGCATCGAACAGACTGTCCAACCTATGAGGGAAGGTGGGGATAAGAGATCAACCAAAGGACTTGTATGCATGCATAAGAGCATAACCAATAAACACAGACAGTACGCGGGTGAGGGCATGTGCTGAGGGGCAGAGGGGAAGTGGCCGGGGAAAGGTCAAGGGGGGGAAAAAGGAGACTCATGTAATACTTTAAACAATACAGAACTTACATTAAAAAAAAAAACACTCATGTAACTTATATGACAGTTTATGAGGGATAATAAGGTATTTATTTTGAGTTCATTTTAATGCATATTTTCCCATGCAAAATAAAACTTGTGGTCCTGCCTGAGTAATAGTTATTTTTCGTACTAATATGCTTTAAGTGGTAACTAATTATCGTGTGATATATAAACCTAAGACTAATTCCTACATTTATTGACTTGTTTTAGCCTTTCCTCTCCCTTCACTAAACATTCTTATTGAACTGTAGGGAGCAGTACCCAGAGGAAATGCTACTAAAGAATACATGGAGAGTTTGCAGCTAAAGCCCGGAGAAGTGATCTACAAGTGCCCGAAGTGCTGCTGTATCAAGCCTGAGCGCGCCCACCACTGCAGGTACCCAGCCCCTCCCTGGGGCACCTGAATGCCCACCACTGCAGGTAGCTGGCCTCTCCCTAGGGCAGCCCGAGTGCCCATCACTGCAGGTACCCCGGCCCCTCCCTGGGGCACACAAATGCCCACCACTGCAGGTACCCGGCCCCTCCCTGGGGCACCCGAATGCCCACCACTGCAGGTACCCCAGCCCTCCCTGGGGCACCCGAGTGCCCACCACTGCAGGTACCCCAGCCCTCCCTAGGGCAGCCCGAGTGCCCACCACTGCAGGTACCCCAGCCCTCCCTAGGGCAGCCAAGTGCCCACCACTGCAGCTACCAGGCCCCTCCCTAGGGCAGCCAAGTGCCCACCACTGCAGCTACCAGGCCCCTCCCTAGGGCAGGCGGTCCCCCTGAGTGACCTGTGAGCAGCCTTACAGTTTTGTGTATTGGACGCATGGCTTGGGGTTGTGTTCCCTCAGAGCATGGAATGCTAATAATCCAACCTCTCCTTTTCAGTATTT
Organism: Lasiurus borealis; assembly: GCA_004026805.1. Lineage (NCBI taxonomy): Eukaryota > Metazoa > Chordata > Mammalia > Chiroptera > Vespertilionidae > Lasiurus > Lasiurus borealis. Next base: position 18,702 of record PVJN01028906.1, on the reverse strand, counting down.
GCAAAAGATGTATCCGGAAAATGGACCATCACTGCCCGTGGGTGAACAATTGTGTAGGAGAGAAGAATCAGAGATTTTTTGTGCTTTTTACTGTGAGTAGAAGTATTTATGTGATAACTTACACTGAGTTTTAAGTTCTTAAATTAGAATCTTGCCTGGAGCTGATAAATTTATTCTAACCTCTGGTCAGTTTCCCTGTGACCTTTTCTCTGGATTCAAATTATAATTCTGTGCTGTGATTGGAAGGAAGTAATCTGACATATAAATTTATGGTGCTTTAGGTGTTTTACTGTCATTTAATTCTCTCAGATACACAGTTCTTAATAAGATCTTGCTGAAGTTAGAACATGATTCCCTGCTGTGTGTCTTCCTATAAAATTATGTAACTTGGTCCAGCATGCTCTCTGGTACAAGATGTCAACCACTGCGATTGATTCCTTCCCTCATTCATTTTATTGGCAAATGCAATGGAGGCGTCCACATCAGATTGAGAGGTCTTTGCTCCTAGAAATAGGTGATTGCTCATCATGTGACCAGTTTTCCGTCGTTGCAGATGTACATAGCTCTGTCTTCAGTGCACGCTCTAATTCTCTGTGGACTCCAGTTCATTTCCTGCGTCCGGGGGCAGTGGACAGGTAAGGCCATGTGCATCTTTCCTGGAGTCACGCTGCTGGGTGATGAGGGAAAGGTTTTAAAGGAAAATTGATTTTCCAGTTTTGAAAGAAATCCTAGCTCTTATTTTAGGAGTTTTTTGTTTTGTTTTGTTTTTGTTTGTTTTTAAGAAAAGAATTTGGAAAGGTATTAACACTGCCTTTTTCCTAGTATAATGAAGTTCTCTATATACTAGTAACTATTCTTTCTTAGTCAATTGATAATTTCTATTAGATAGTCGCATTTGTATTTTGCAGATATGAAGACTAGAGGGAAGTTAGTATTGTTCCCACCAAACCTGGTTAGCCAGCTGGGCACTGTTCAGCATGCCCCTCATGACTAAATGAGTGTGGTGAAGGCGGGATGCCCAGGCAGGTACAGTTGTCCTGCCCAGGGGCAGGGGAGGAGGGGCCTCTGTGTACTCTCATGTGTAGGTACACCTGCCTCTCTTCTGCTCCGGCTTTGGTTGCACTTTAGTACCCAGATACAATCTTAATAGAAACCTCAGTTACTATTGAATCTTTGGAAACCGCTGACCGGAAACAGCGGTGTGAATATTCGCTCAGGCGGCCAACCTCCTCCGCCCCTTGGTGAACAATGGGTGTTCACCAAGATGAGCACGTTCTCCCCGGAAGCTGGCCCAGCACTGCCACTGTGAGGGTCCTGGGAGCTAAACTCGCGCCATCCTGCGGTTTGGGGCGTTCGTTATGCTGTGACGTCCAGCCACAACCTGTTTTCTCTCGTTTGCAGAGTGCAGTGATTTCTCACCTCCCATCACTGTAATCCTGTTGATCTTCCTGTGCCTTGAGGGTCTCCTGTTTTTCACTTTCACTGCAGTCATGTTTGGCACCCAGATCCACTCAATATGCAATGATGAAACGGTATGCTCCGTCCTGGGCTGTGTTTGCGTAAGGTTTGGTGAGAGCTTGAGGAAGTGGGAACTCTAATGGCCACAGCAGGTGTGTGTGTATTATTAACTCGGAGATTAATTGGCCGCCTTGATAAGCACCGGCAGGATTGCTGTATTTGTTCTTCCTGCTCTTATGCGAGTGCATATTTCAGGGATCAGTATGTCCTGAGAGTCAACAGAGCCAGGCAGGTTCCCAGTTTCCAGGAGACCCAGCCCCTGGAGCAGCTGAGTGAGCTGCAGGAATTGATTGCCTTCGTGCCTTTGAACTGTAGGCCTAGAGCAGACGCTCGATAAATATTTGTAGTAAATGAATTAAAGGCTGCCCCCGGCCCAAGGACTAGCTCTCTTCCTCACCACTGTGGCTCTTCGGCTGTCCACGTCGCTGATGCCGCTGCCTGGCTGAGTGACATTGGCCTGGCCAGGCGGCTGTAGTCGCTGTGCTCAGCGAGGCCGTGGGGCTGGTGCCGGGAAGGAGAGCCCACACTTCACCTCCACCTCCATCTCAGATGCAGAGGGACAATGTAGCGGTGATTCCACCTTTTCCGCACCTGGCCTAACCTGATGTGTCAGGGTTTCCTGGCGCTGCCACCCACACACGTTTCTTTCTGCTTCCAGGAGATTGAGAGACTGAAAAGCGAGGAGCCGACTTGGGAGCGGCGGCTGCGATGGGAGGGGATGAAGTCTGTCTTTGGGGGGCCGCCTTCCCTCCTCTGGATAAACCCTTTTGTCGGCTTCCGGTTTAGGCGACTGCAAATGAGACCCAGAAAAGGAGGCCCGGAGTTCTCCGTTTGAGACCCCTGTCGTGCTGGAACTTGTGAATGGACCTTATTTATTTGGTGTCTGAAAGGGTATCGACAACTCATCTGTGACCACCAATAGGGCAAATGGAACCTACACAAACCAGTTGCTTGCAGCAAGCAGAATCTTACATAGTTACAGTCGCAGGTGGCAGATTTTCCAAACTAGGAACTTGGATGATGCAGGTGTTTTCACCTGTACAACTACCGAAAGGGAGGTGGGCACGTGACGAAGCCAATGTCATTCTCCCGCCCACTGAGGACTTGGTTAAGACTACTTTGCATTTCTGAGAAGCTGTGTGATACTACATGGGTTATTAGAGCCTGTGTGCTGAGCTGCTGTTTCCAATCACGAAGAAGGGAAGTCAATCCGGTGAAAAGGATTCTCCGACCAGTGGTCCCAGGGAGGCCTGTTGACCCTGCGATTCAGTAGTGCATCCCCTTGGTCCAGAAGGGGTGTTTACATAGAAGTCCATTTTGGTCTCCATTAGCTCTGGCATTCGCACTGAATTTGCAAAAGATCTGTGCATTGCACACGAAGGCGGCTCCAGGTACACTCCCACTGCCCGGAGGGGCCTTCTTTGACCCTGCAGCAAGTCTGTGTGCGTGTCTGTGTCCATGTGTGTGTGTGTGTGCGCGCGCGCGTGCATGTGTGTTTTAAAATTGACAGTGTTGTTTAGGCGATGTAACACTTAATGGCCGTGAGCAGCAAACAAACTATTTTTTAGAAACCGACGTTTCAGGGAAGCGGGGAGAGCGGCCCCGGGATCCTCCTCCCGTGGGTTCACTATGAATGTATTGCAAACTGGAAAATACCTTGATCCAAAGAACAATCATTCCTGTGTGGTCCTTTGTTGCCCTCCTGTTTTCATTTTACCTTCAAAATCCTGAGCACACGAGGGCCTTGGAACTGACTTTTTTAGTTCTGCCCCAATGAGCGGTGTATAAACGGCACCTCAGTGAGAGAAGAGCGACGTCCCTGGCGGCCTTCGCCTGTGGGGGGCGCTGGGCGTGTAGGGAGAGGGGCCGGCACCGCAACAGGCACACATTGAGAGAGACGGGTGTCGGCCCCTGGCCTCACTGAGAGGTGAGGGGACCAGAGGCCATGAACCCTGGACTCTGTGTCCCTCACTGACAAAGAATATTCAAGATGGAACAGCTGGTTTTTCTTTCTTTTTTTATTTATTTATCACTTTTGTTTTCTACCCACATCACCAGTGATTAGAAAAAAAAAAAAGGACCCTTGGTGCAGAGCTTAAAATTATGCCAGAAAGCAAACAGCTCCCCTCCTGGGGGACTCGCCTTAACTTGCCTGGTCTGTACACGTTCTGCGGGACCCATGAGGAAGCGTCTGTGACAGTCCGAGGGTCTCCGTGAGCCTGCCTCCCGCGCTGAGAAGAGTTGGTGTCTCCCTCCTCGTCTTCATGCCTTTCTGTCCATCTGTGAATCGTTTTTGTTTCTGTTTTTAATTGATCCGAACCCTTTCCTAATCAGGGCTTCTACCACTGCTGATGCAAAACCACAAAGGGACCTACTCGAGACACAATGGTAGCCAAGTGAACAAAGCTGTAGGATGTGGAAGTGAATCAAGTCACTGCAGAAACTGTGAGCTATGGGGGTGCTGTGTCACTGTCCCAGGGCCGGGCCCCCATCCCCGTGATCCAGAGAGTTTCCCTGAGATTGTTTTGCATATTCATTTGCACATCTGTTGTCTGGGTTGGACTTGTGTATTGGGCTTCATTGTGAGCCTTTTAATATGTATATCTTGTTTATCAATAAATTATCAAAGTGGTTGAATCCTGTGAGACTTGGCAAGTATGTGCAAATCAAGTATACTTGACTTTTCAACCTCTTCTTTCAATGTAACTTTTATATTAAATAAAGTCACGGGTTGACAGATCTCAAACAGTTTATTATGTGGTAGAGTTCTTGGTGGATTGTCACTGTGTTTTCCGTGGCAGGCTTTCCCTTGGCTTATTGACGCCAGCACCGTGGGCTGTGACCGCCACCTCTCACCTCTAGTGCCTGTGAAAAGTGATGGGCATTCAAATGCTGCTCATGCACACTCTGCCCTACCCACACTTAATATTTTACGCTTAAATTGACACGCCATTTTACTTAGCTTTATCTTAAACATTGCTGTCATTTTTTAGTCCTTTTTGAAATAAAATTAAATTTTAAAAATATCCCTCTTCAATCCAGAATCTCAGCTTCCTATAATTTCATTCAACAAATGTACACTGGTACCTCGAGATACCAGTGCCCTAACATACAAGATTTTTGAGATACGAGCCGTTGAGCGAGTGATTTTTGCTTTGAAATACAAGCAACATTTGAGATAGGAGTAATCTCGCGGATCGGCCGGCTGCACATGACCCACCAGTTTACCACGACTCAAGCGTCTCATAGTTTCCCACAAATTAAACTCATATCTCGAGGTACCACTGTATCTGTTTGTGCTTGAGGGACCCAAAGACGAGTGAAGAGGGTGACCGCGCCCTCTTACCGCCGCACAGGGGAGATGGCAGCTCCACGAATGACCAACGGTGCCTCCCGGGAAGCCACATGCACTCTCCCACGAGGCACTCGCCGGCCTGGCAGACGTGCAGAAACGTGGGGTCCTGGACACGGAGATACATACCAACTGGATACCAGGCCAGCAGCAACTCTCACACCTGTGTTGGTGGCTCTGCAGAATTTTGATGCGATATTAATTGTATTCCTCTTATTAGGACATTACCGAGGCTCTTTAAAAAGCCCGGCATTTGCATTTAAATGGAAAATGAAAATATTACGTAAAGAGGAAGTAAGCTACATCTTACCTTCTATTAGATCTGATTTTGGTTTGGCTGCCTAAGCAGAGGAAAATACCCTTAAGGAGAGCGTGGAAAAGCAGAGGAACTGGGACGCCCATAGAATCTGCACTGATCCAAAGTAGCATTTGGGTGCCTCAGCGAAAGGGCACACTACCTGCAACATTGCCTGAGGATCGGATGTTAAACCAGATTGCTCCTATCCATCCAACTGATAATTGAGGCAGCCCAGGGACACAGGGAGGATAAAGTGATGATGCAGATCTGTGGCGGTTCAGTTAGAAGAAAGCCAAGCCAGTGTTTGGTCTGTAAGAGAATGAATGGCTTGATTGCTGGCCTGTTGGGAAACTCCAAGAAAATTACTGAAGAACTTTCTATGCACAATGCATTTTCCATTCAGCGAACACATGATTTCCAGGTTCCTGGCACCCCTCGGTTCACTGCCTGTTCTCTCTTCCCCTCCCCACTCACCCAAAATATTTACTTGCCACATTTTGTTCATTAGAGTTCATACTGTGATGACGAAATATTTTGTGCTAAACCAAGGAGGGTTCGGTGATGTCCAGTTTTTTGCTTTTCCCAAAGCTTAAAGCTGCTGGTGTGCCCTCTGCACCGACCGGTCAGTCTTCTCTGCCCCACCAGCCTCTCTGGGTGCGGGCCTCTCCACCCTCCACTCCGGTCCCCGCTGCCCTGGCTTCAGGCGCTTGCATAGCTGTTTTCCCAAGATTCCTGTGTTCAAGCTCCAGCTTCCTGGGCTCTGAATCTTCCAGATTCTTCACCTGTTGAACAAGTTCCCTTGAAGTTCCTTGAAAAGGGGTATGTTGTTCAAGTTGGTCAAGATTTTAGCCTCTCCGGAAATGCCTTATTTGACCTTTGCGTATGGTTGATGGTTTAGCCAGACCACGAATTCTCTCTCTATTACTTCTCATTTAGCCCACTGGAGACACCATACCATCCTTGTCCACTCCCACTGCGGCGACTAAGTCCTCTCCTTCTGGTTCCTGTGTTATGTGACCTCGGTCTTTTATTTTAAAACCATAGGAAGCCTTTAATATCCTCTTTTTAGTCCTAATGCCTCAAATTGAACAGTGATCTGCCTTGGTTGCCCTGCTTGGCATCTCCATCTGAGACATGTGCTTTTGGGATCTGGTAAATGTGCTGTGACTTCTTTGGGAATTTAATATCTTGATCTTATTTTCCAACTCTTAACAGAGTGAAAGTTGCACTGACTAGACCAACCCTCTCATTTTCTCTTTTATTATCTATGCCAGTAGTCGCCAACCTTTCAGACCTCACAGACTACTGGCTGGCAACCACTGGTCTATGCTTTCTGGAATGCACCCGTCACTTGGTCTCGCAGCCCTTCTACTGAATGAATGTTTTATTCAGGAGTGATAGCTTTAATTTCCAAGAGCTTTTTACTAGTATTGTAAAAGGTGTCCTTAAAAAAATGACTTCCTTTTTTTCAGAGCAGTTTTAGGTTCACAGCAAAATTAAATGGGAGGTACAGAAACTTCCCACATACCTTCTGTCCCCACGCATGCATGGCCTTCCCGGCCCCCATCAATATCCTCACCCGAGAGGAAGCATCTGTTACAATCAACAAACCTACACTGACACATAATCACCCAAAGTCCAGTTTACACTATGGTTCCCTCTTGGTGGTGTACATTGTGTGGGGCTGGACACATGCATAATGATCTGTGTCCGTCATTATCGTTCAGAGTACTCTCACTACCCTAAAATTCCTCTGTGCGCTGCCTCTTCATTCCTCCCACAACTCCCCACTGGTCTTCTTACAGTCTTCATATTTCGTCTTTTCCAGAACATCATGGAGTTGGAATCATAGTGTGCAGCCTTTTCACATTAGCTTCTTTCACTTAGTAACAGGCCTTTAAATTTCCTTCACCTCTTGTCGTGGCTTAATCTCTCATTTCTTCTCAGTGCTGAATACTATTCCATTGTATGTTCCACAGTTTATCCACTTGCCTACTAAGGCCATCTTGGTTTTGGCAATGATGAATAAAGCTGCTGTGTGTTGGTTTTTGTGTGGACATAAATTTTCAATGCCTTGTGTTCTGTTAAGAGTTTTGCGGTTTCTGGTCTTCTAAGTCTAATCCATTTTGAGTTCATTTTTGTGTGTGGTAGAAGATAAGGATCCATTTCCATTCTTTTGCATGTGAATATCCCTTTTTTCCAGCGCCATTTATTAAAGAGACTGTCCTTTCCCCATTGTGTATTTTGGCACCCTTGTTGAAGATCATTGACCATATAGGCATGGGTTTATTTCTGGGCTCTCTATTCTGTCCCATTGGTCTGTGTGTTATCTTTATGCCAATACCACACTGTTTTGATTACTATAGCTTTGTCATAAGAGTGATGCCTGTAGCTTAGTTCTCAAGACTGATTTGGCTAGTAGTCATGGTCTTTTATAGCACCATATGAATTTTATAATTGTTTTTTCCATTTTTGTAAAAAAATGCCATTGGAATTTTGATAGGGATTACATTGAATCTGTAGATGATTTGAGTAATATAGACATTTTAACAATATTAAGTCTTCCAATTCATGAACATGGGATATTTTTCCATTTGTTTGTGTCTCCTTTGATTTCTTTAATCAATCTTCAGTGTATAAATCTTTCAACTCCTTAGTTAAGTTTATTCTTAAATATTTTGTTCTTTTTGGTGATTTTATAAATGGGATAATCTTCCTTATTTCCTTTTCACATATTTGTTGTTAGTGTATAAAAATGCAACTGTTGGGTTTTTTTTGTTTATTGTTTTTTTGTTTGCATGTTGAGTCTGTATTCTGCAGCTTTACTGAATTTTAACAGGTTTTTGGTGGACTCCTTAAAGTTTTCAACATATAAGATTATGTTGTCTGCAAACAGGGACACTTTTATTTCTCCTTTCTAACTTGTTTGGCTTTTAATTCATTTTCTTGTCTAATTGCTGCGATTAGGACTTCCAGTACTATGTGGAATAGAAATGGCAAGAGTGAGTATCTGATATTAGAGGAAAAGAATTCAGATTTTTACTGTTGAGTATGATGTTAACTGTGAGCTCTTCATATATGGCCATTATTATTAGGCATTTATTCTGAGGTACTTTTCTTCTTTTATTTTTATTTATTTTTTATTTTTCAATTACAGTTGACATTCAGTATTTTCAGGTGTTCTGCGCAGAGATTAGACATTTATATAACTTATGAAGTGATCCCTGTGATAAGTACCCACCTGATACCATACTTAGTTATTACAATATTATTGACTATATATTCTCTATATTGTACCTTATATCCCTATGATATTTTGGAACTGCCATGTACTTTTTCACCGAGTTCCCCAACCCTCTCCCCTCTGACAAATATACTTTCTTTCCATTCCTAGTTTGTTGAGAATTGTCATCATAAAAGGGTGTTGAACTTTTTCAGAAGTATTTTTCTGCATCAATTCAGATAATTGTATAATTTTATCCTGTATATGGTTAATGTGGTGTCTCACATTAATTGATTTGCGTTTGTTGAACTATGCTTGCATTCCAAGGATAAGTACCACTTGGTCATGGTGTGTGATTCTTTTTTTTTATATATATATTTTTTATTAATTTTTTTACAGAGAGGAAGGGAGAGAGATAGAGGGTTAGAAACATGGATGAGAGAGAAACATTAATCAGCTGCCTCTTGCATGCCCCCTACTGGGGATGTGCCTGCAACCAAGGTACATGCCATTGACTGGAATCGAACCTGGGACCTTTCAGTCCGTAGGCTGACGCTCTATCCGCCAAACCAGCTTTGGCGGTGTGTGATTCTTTTAATGTGCTGTTGGATTCAGTTTTCCAATATTTTGTTAAGAATTTTTGCATCTATGTTTATCAGGGATATTGACCTATCAGTGTAATGCTAGCTTCCTCAAATGAGTTTGAAAGTGTTCTCTCCTCTTCAGATTTTTAGAAAACGTTGAGAAGGACTGTCATTAATTCTTTCTCAAATGGTTGGTAGGAGTGAAGCCATCTGGTCCTGGTGACAAGTTCTTCTAAACAGGCATGTCCTCAGCCTGCTGCAGGACATGTGATCCTCTCAGAGCTTACAGATAAAGGACCACCAAGACGTTTTCATGCCCACAGGTCCCTCCACATTCTCCAGACAACACAAACACAGCAACTCTAGGTAAGAGGAAACAACTGCAAAAACCAACGACGAGCTAAATTTCATTCCATCTAAGGAATGAAAAGTGTCACTGTTACACTCCCTTCTGGTGTCCATCAGCCCAGAGTTCCTGCTGTATAGACACGATTTTTCCCCAGTCTGCAACATCTCAAAGAAACGTGACACTGAAGGCTGGCAGGAGCGGAGATGAGGAACAAGCTCTTACATTTACTTGGGACCCTAAGTCCCCTCACATATTTCTGAATAGTAGCCCCATACACAGAAGCCACAGAAGTGAATGCCTGGCAAGGCCCTGTTTTCCTAAGGATATCACCATGTTGTCCAAAGGCCTCCTGTTCAAATACACCCGACATTTGACAAACTCTCTTCTACAGCTCTCAAATCACAACATATGCACAGATTCCTTGGCACATTGGTAAAATCTAGGCTCTACTTCGGCAGGTCTGGGGCATGGCCCGAGATCCTGCATTTTTAAGTGACTCCCAGTGAGGCAGATACTGCTGGACCACAGACCACACTTCAGAGTAACGGAGTCTAAATGGTGTTGGCCAGTGTGGGAAGAGTTCATCAACCTGTGGTAGCTATTCAGTGCAAGTCCTCAACAGCCCTTTGGCAACACAGAAATATACCCGTATAAATAAGACAGTCCTCACTTATACACCTATGTTAAGACCACCATGACGCCAAGTCCGAGAGCATTCGGGTCACAGGACCAGATGGCTTCACTCCTACCAACCATTTGAGAAAGAATTAACGGCAGTCCTTCTCAACGTTTTCTAACACACATGTCTAAATAAAATTAGAACGGAAGGAAAAATTGGAAAATGAAAGCATTTGGGCTTGTTGAGGTGACTTAGCCTTTTGGATAATTTAAATTTTTATAGCCTTTGTATGTTGGTGGAATAAGCAATTTTTTTAAAAAAGGATGTGATCCAGAAAGTAAGCCGTTGAGTTGAGCTGTGTACCTCTCCTCTAAAAGGACCTTTCAGCACTTACTCGTTTTGAGAACTGTTATGGCTTTGTGAGAAAAGCCTGGAAGAAAAGATTCACGGAGGATGTGTGCCTGTGGGAAAAGCAGCTCTTACACTTATTTAACCAGGACATGAGTCCGGCAGTGGAGGGTGGTCCCCTTCAGTGGTGTCACTTGGGGGGTGAAAATCAGTTTCCCGCAGCGCCAGTGACCCGAATGCTCTTGGACTTGGCGCCATGGCAGCACAGGGCCGTTCTCGCTGCTGTTTTGTCTTGGCTGCTTCCCCAGTCCCAGCCATCCCAGGGAAGGAAGGTGCCCAGCTCTGATTGCGGGTCCCAGTTGCAGGACTGTTTTAAGCACCAGAGGCATCATCAAAGCAACAAGGAGGTTCCCAAGGCCGGTTTAGGGGGACATAAACATTTGGGTGCGGAAGCTCTGGCTTATTAAAGATCTGCAAGCTGGTGCACTCGCCCCAGCATCCTCTCTCCTGACAGATGCCTCAATGCAGACGGGCACCCAGGTGTGAGTAAACAGTCCCCCCTGCAGCCCCAAGCTCTCCCACACACCCGCTGGCTCCTCTCCACCTCGCCATAGGATTGGTTTGAGTTCCAAGACAAGCTCCAAGTGCAAGGCTGAATAGTAATGATGATTTCCAGGACAACACTGCCATTCCCAGTTTGCAAAGAGCCTTCCTATGCCCGGTCTGATCAAGTCTTCACTATAACCCTTTGAGGCAGATAACACGTACAGTAAGTCCCCACTTAACGTCATCAGTAGGTTCTTGGAAATGCACCTTTAAGTGACACATACTAAGTAGAGTATAACGAAACCAACTTTACCACAGGCTAATTGATAGAAGCAAGAGATGAGCTTGTACGGCATATTTCTCATCACAAAAACATTACCGGACTTCTAATAAGGACGCAAAGCCACTTCAAATGTTAAACATTGGAGTAAATGTGAACTAGACATACATGTAAGAAAGATAAATGAAAGCAAGTCAGATCATTCTTTCCTATTACTTATTCCAGCTCAGGTTTGGGTGGCCAGAGCCTCTGCTAGCAGCTCAGGGCGCAAGGAGGGCCCCCACCCCGGACAGGATGCCTTTGCATCACAGGGTGCGTGCATCCCTGCACTCACTCAGACAAGGACAGTGTAGACACTTCAGGTTACCTCATGTACACATCTCTGGGACATGGGAAGAAATGGAGTCCCGGGAGAAAACCCGTGCAGACATGGGGAGAACATGCATCCGCCATACGACGGTGGCCAGGGCTGGGAACCAATTGTTTTTTCTCATCAGTGTTGTAACCAAATAACATTGAATGAAATAACATCATTCAAGGACCTGCAGTACCCATTTTACAGACCAAAAGACTGAGGCCTATCAAGGCTACACGAAATGCCCAGCTTCCACAGGTAGGAAGAGAGGAAAGATTCCACAGAGGCCATTCTAACTAGATTAAAAATACCTTTTTTTATAAGCTAGTTCCTTCTGTTTGTATTATTAAAAAATTACTGAGTTTAAAAACAGGAAAAGGACTAATGAAAGCTCTTGAATGAATAAAGAAGTTAAAAGCAGTAACAAATGAAAACCCTCACTGGTTATTTCAGTAATATTCTCAGTGATATTTGAACCGCAGAGTGTACTGGAGCTGTCTTCATCCTTGCTCCCAGGCTGACTGTGCCTCCCGTGGTACCGTGGCCCATCAGTCCCCTGCCTCCTGCCCAGCCCCGCCTCAGGGAAGCCTCCGTGTTGTATGTAGTGCGTTTTCAGGAGCTGGGCCCCACGGGGAATTTCCGGTCTCCCCTGATATTCAGACTCTGAGTTTTGAGGGTCTGGATGCACATAGCCATGGCCTTCCAAGCCCTGGCTCAGAGTATAAACTCACTTGACCTTTCTCCCTGACAGAGATATGCCCGCCATTGTCTCTATCAAAGCCTGGAAGAACGGCTGCTTAGGGCCCCTGGGGGATAGGGACAGAGCTCAGGCCTGGAGGGACCCGGGTGATGACTGGGAGGGTCGCTCAGGCGCCCCTAGGGATCATTTTATTTTGAACGTTATTAGCATCAGCTATTCAATAAGACAGTCAGTCATGTGCTACAGAGCGATGTTTCAATCAAGATTATAACAAAGCTGAAAAAAACTCCTATTGCCTAGCAATGTCATAGCCATCATTACGTCAGAGTGTGGTGCATCACTCATGTGTTTGTGGTGATGCCGGTGTAAACCCTCCTGCGCTGCCGGGTGTACAACAGCACATCCGGTCACAGTTACAGGCTCCTCCATCTGGTTGTGTACGTGCGCTCTGTGATGGTCAAGAAATGGCCCAAGGATGCATTTCTGGGAACGCAGCCCCATCATGAAGCCATTAAATTACTACATCACCCATTTCACTATTGTAATGACAATGTTACTAATAATGACAGTAATAATAATACAATAATGTGAGGAGCTGGCTGACCTCCAACTTACGTGGTCATAGGAAGCAGCTCACAGAACTCCGGGAGCACCAATTTCTGCCGCTTCACGGACTTGAACATGTCGCTGAGGGCGGCTGGGTCCCAGGTGGCGAGCAGCTGGGAGAACGCTGCAAGAAGAGGAGAAAGGGGTGGCCCTCAGCCTGGCATCTACCGAGTGTCCACCAGAGTGCGCCACAAGACAGCAAATGCCCACACTTACTCAGCCACAAAACCAAATTCCTCTGCCGTTAACTCATCCCGCCAATGGGCCCACAGATATTTACTGAACACCTACTGTGTGCAGGCGTGCCAGTAGACATGAATACAGTCAGCTAATTATAATTATGTACTGTGATACATGGGACAAGAGAACATAGCAGCAGGGAGAAGGAGCATCAGAGTGGGCAGCATGAATGAGGAATCTGGGGAGAGGGGGAAGGGAAGAGTTGTGCAAAGGCCCTGGGGCAGGGAAGGGCTGAGAGAGTTGCACTGTACCCACTATGGGTAAAGTTTAGTCTTTAACATCCACTTGGAATTGGAGCTAGACAAACCAGAGAATGCTGGAGTTGGTTCATGGCTCCAGGTTCAGAGAAGGTGCTGAGGGGTTAACATGCACACACACACACACTAAAGGTCACCGAGCGGGTGGGGCAGAGACTCATCTGAAGTAGATTTCTGAAAGAGGGAGCTAGTCATCACCCCTGAAGTCCAGGAGCATTGCCTTCTTGGGTGGGTTGTTGGGGTCCTCAGTGGAAACGCTGAGGCCAGTGGGAGAAGGGGTGACGTCGGCTATGGAAAGCCACTGGGGGAGTAGAGGGGTGGAGGTACGAGTGGTCAGGAGGGGTCTGTGCCTGGCCTTTCTCTGGCCCTGGCCTCCAGACACCGGGGACAGTTGCTCACTGGGTGGCCTGGAGGTTGTCTGGCAAGAGATCTGCTCGGAAAGCGTGGGGACCCCCGGGACTCAGCGCTGGCTGCTCTGAGGGCAGGTTTGGCTCTCGGTCCGAGCGGCCATGAGATCTGGTTGACAGAGCCTGGCAGCTGTGGCTATGAATCCCCTGCTGTGTGACCAGGAGCAAGTGTCCTCCATGATTCGGTTTCCTCCGCTGTCAACTAACACAGCAGCCGCTCCTGCCTCCTGCAGCCACTGGGAGGACTAGAAAGGACTGACTGGGTGCCTGGCACATATTAGGCACTCGGGAAGCGGCAGTGATTATTACGGTCTGGTCCGGCGAAGGGCTTTGCAGCAAAGACAGGGCCTCAGGCCAGGCCCGGCACGCAGAGGACAGCTGGGTTCCTCGTCCGTCTTGTTTGCTCACTTCTCGGTTTTTCTGGATTAACGCGGTGTTCTCAGTTAAGATGGTCTTGCAGGATTTTTTAAAAAACCAAATAAAAACGAAACCAACTAAACAAAACCAAGTCCATTTATAACAAAGTCCCACCAAGGCAAACATTTGCCGTCCCCCAGAAGGCTTGGATCCATGGAGCGAGGCCCGTGGAATTTCAAAAGCTGCAGCTCGTGTCCTGGAAACCACCAGCCTGTCCTCTCCGCCGGGAGGTACTTTTCCATCTGCCCTCCTCTCTCCGGCAGAGCCCCAGGCGGCGGGGCGGCTGTCCAGGCACTTAGACGCTCCGTCCTCGGTCACCTGGGACAGACAGAGGCTGCCAGCTGGTGGCCGCGACCCGGCCCGGCCCCCTGGCGTCGGTGACACACCCACAGTCGGGCCCTCCCCCCGACAGGTCATTTCACCTAGAAACACGGATTCACGGCCTCCCTGAGCCCCCATTCTTACCCGGCCAAGCTTCCTTGTTTTTGTTTTGTGATTTATGGAGGCACAACTCACAAAACATAAAACCAGCCACTTAAACATTCGGCGGCATTTCACAGTGCTCCACCGCCTCTGTCCAGATCCAGAGCATGTCCATCACCCCCAAACCCTGGGCCATCAGCCGTGGCTCCCCAGCCCCTGGGACCTTGACAGCAGGAGGAAAGAGGCTGGAGAAAGAGCCATCCACTGAAGAAGACCCCCCACCCCCACACAAAGCAGGGGACAGCCCCTACCTCTCACCCCTGCCCCCCACAAGGCTGGGGCCACCATGCTGGTCTGGCCACCAAATTCGGGTTATAGTTTGCCACCTCTCACCTCTCTGTGGAATGGAAAAGAGCATGGTCACTAACGGGAAAGCTCTAGAGATGCTAGAAGGGCCTCCTTGGTTAAAAGAGGAGAAGCAGAGGGAAGGCGGGGTTAGCGGCTTGACAGGGACCCACGCGTGCGAGTACGCTGTGTGTGGCCCCCCACAGTGAGAGCAGAGCTTCCTGGGCCCAGCATCCTCCTCCTCCCTGCCTCGCAGTTCCCTTTCCACGTTCTGGGCAGAGTCGGGGAACAGACGGGCAGGAGGAGCAGCTACAGAGACAGAGGAGCTCCAGGGAGGGAACCCCCTGATTGTGGGGATCTGGAGAGAACAAGAGAAACTGGAGGGAGCAACGCGGAGGGGATGGGCGGGGTGGAGAGGCCAACTGCAACGAAAGCTGGATTTTTGGGGAGGTCGGGGTGAACGCCTGAGGGGTCTGGAGTCACAGCGGAGCCTCAGAGACACGGGAGGAGGAAGCAGGGTGCTGAGAAACACATTGTGGATTGAGTAGTGGATCCCTGTCCATGTGGTAGAGAAATGCAAGTGAACCCCACACACCTCCCTCTCCCTCTCTGCCGGCTGCACCCACTTTGGATGCCCCCCTGCCTGGCGCCTGGCAGGCCCATGTGCAAAGGCCGCCTAGCAGCGAGGAAATAACTTACTCCCCATTACAACTCGGGACGGGGGGCTGTCACTCCCCCACATCACAGATGAGGAAACCGAGGCACCAGGAGGTCATGTGAGTTGCCAGGGTCCCGGAACTAAAAAGGGGCCAAGCCAGGACAAAGCCCGTGTTTTCCTGGCGACGAACCCCAGCCTCCTCTCTCTGTCCAGCTCTGCCCCTGGGGAGGGATCCTGTGTCACTGAATCGCCTCTTTTTCAGAGCTGAACATTTGGGGCCAGCTCTGAGAGGCCTGCTGTTTCCTCGGTTTGGCCTGACCTCAGGGCACTGCTGCTTGGTCACTGGCAAGGCCCCTGCTGGCGGTCAGCGGCTGCTGGCCAGGCTGCCCCGGGCACGGTTCAGTGGAAATTGGGATAACTCAATAAAAGCTCTTATTTACCTTCACGGTCAACACACACAGGACAATTTACAGATACCATAGATGAGTGTGCCTGCCGCTGGCATCGTGGGGGGTAGTGGGGCACCCCAGTCTGAGTTGGGGGGAGCTGAAATCCGCCCAGCCTTCTGGAGCGAGGGAGGGCACGAATCAGGTCTGAGACCGGCAGAGCCTTTGACTCGCAGCTCCGCCTCCAGGAGCACAGCCCCAGGGAAGCATCCCCAACCCAGGTCCCTTGTCCTTATCCGCACAGCCACCACCTGAGGCCATGGAGCTCGCGTCCGATTGGTTAACTACAGCAGTTGTTCTCCCCAAATCTGATTCCGCTTTTCATCCCCCAAATGGAAGAGCATGTTGGCTCTTTTTGAAAAATAGCATCTAATGATGCATACAGATTTCCAGTGACCTCCCAGCTTGCCCTCTCGCTCCAAAGCCACAGAATGTTCCATCCGGAGGGGACGTGAGGCCCTTTCTGCCTGCCGTTTCCCCGTGTGTATCCTGTGGGCGGCTGCCGGGTCGGTGGAGCAGGTGCTCTCCTGTTGAATGCTCTGGGGAAATGGACGGCGCTTTCCCTACAGGACTTCTCAGAGCCTTGGAGACAGGCGGGCGCCTCATGCCCCCACAGGCGGGCGCACAGAGGGAGCAGCGTCTCTGCAGGGCACCTGGCCGCTGGGCTCGTGTTCCAGGGCTTGCCCTGAGTTTCCACAAGCTGGGGGCGTAAGACAGGAGACATTCACGCCCTCACAGGCCAGGCCAGAGGTCCCAGGTCCAGGTGTCAGCAGGGCCAGGCTCCCTCCGAAGGCTCTAGGGGCAGGTCCTTCCCGCCTCTTCCAGCTCCTGCGGTTCATGGGCTGCGGCCACATGGCTCCCGCCTCTGCGCCCCACGTGCATCGTCCCTTGTGTCTGTGTGTGTTGCTGCGTCCAAACTTCCCTCTTCTTACGAGGCTTTGGATTAGGGCCCGCCCTACTTCAGGGTGACCTCCTTTTAACTTGATCGCATCAGCAAAGCCCTTATTTCCAAATAAGGTTACAAAGCTCTGCATGGATGGGAATTCTGGGGGGGCCACTACTCACCCCGGTACAGATGGGAAGACCTCAGAGGCTTCTGAGCAGAAGACGCAGGAGCCAGTGGATGTCACTTTCTGAGCATCCCTTGCTCAGCCTGCTGTGCTGGGATAGGCCTCAGGGGGATGGGGGAGTGTGGGCACACAGAGAAAGGGAAGTGGGGGAGGGGAGAGCGCACAGAGACAGCAGTGGGGCGACCACTGCCCAAGGTCACCTCCCAACATGCCTGCCCAGGGGTCCTACCCCCCCCCCCAGCTTCCTCTGCGCCCACCACATGCCCCGTGGACACTCCTGCCTCCCTGTCAACATGGGAGACTGTAAATACTGGGACTTCAGTAAGCCTCTCTTCCTGTCGGAGACTCGGGGTCCCCTTCTGGAATATGGGGTTCCACACTCAAAGGTTGTCCTGTGGGTGGTGCCCTGCTGGGCCCCTGCAGCTCTGCAGAAATGGTCCCGCCCCCGACCCCCCGCCCCACGCACTCCCCACAGGCCTTCCCGGCAGCCGGTGTGTATTTGGGTGTTCTGGGAGGGACAGGATGGATGTGCCGGAGGGGACACCACCGTGGGCACGGCCAGCAGACCACAGGGTCCGCACTGTCACCCGGTGGGGAGACTCCCGTGACCACAGCCTCAGGCCCAGGGCAGTCTGAGCTCCTGGAAGAGCCGAGTGGCCCAGGCTGGAGCCAGCACCGCCCGCCCACCACAGTCTCTCCCCCAGCTCGCCGCGAAGCAGGTGACAGAGCCGCAGTCCACCGTCCTAACGTGACTTTGAAATTGCTGCCTGTTGCCGGGAATTCAAAGGACCCGGTCCAACATCTGTGCGAAAAGACGGCGGCTCCGCCTGCAGGGAACGGGCGAGGCTGGGCGGCAGCCGTGACTGCGCGGCCGAGGGATGCCGGTGCCCGGTGCCCAGCTGTCTCCGTCCCCCACCTGCAAAACGGAGCGTCACCGGCAGCCTCCTTTACAAAAGCACAGCGTGAGCCCCAGCCGTGCAGGAGGACAGGAGCTAGGAACCAAGGCCAGTCCCTCAGCTTGGGTGTGTTTAGTTTGGAGGCGTATCTGCCGGTTTCCTTGTGTCTCTTCAAAGCGTTGACTCATCGGAAACGGGCAGGAGCAGCCAGTGGGTATCGAGTGTCGTGGGGCTGCCACACTCTGGGCCTTCAAAAGGAAGACCCGTACTGGAAGCTCTGGAAGCCAGAAGGGTAGCCTCCGGCTAGGGGGGCAGGGCCACGCTCCCTCAGAGGCTCCAGGGGAAGAGTCCCTCTCCCACCCCAGCTTCTGGCGTTGCTGGCAATCCTCGGCCTTCCTAGGCTGCAGACACGTGGCTCCATGCTCTGTCCGTCACCCTAGGTCTGTGTCTGCATCCCTCTCTTCTCACGAGGGCACGGTCATTTGAGTCAGGACCAGCCCAATCCAGCACAACCTCTGTTAAGTTACCTTCATCTGCAAAGACCCTACCTCTGAACAAGGTCACACTCACAGGTTTGGGGACTGGGCCTCGGCGTCTCTTTTTCAGGGCGCAACCCCCCCTGGCAGAGCGGGCAGCGTGCCGGCCTCCCCTCCACCCACCTTCTTCCCACGTTGGCAGCACAGGGAGAGAACGGCTTAGCTCAGGGACAGCTCCCTCCTGGCTGCTTCTCTTTGGAGGAAGGGCTGCCAGGGACAGCCCGGGACG